>ML820595.1:148022-183119 GCA_009831015.1 Picea engelmannii
ATCTCGGGAAACCCAATTTTGGTCAAATCTCGTAAACTTGCTTTTGGGAACAGTTGCAAGATGTTTTGTTGGTGCAGGAAATTTTAATGCGATGTGATTTCTGAAATTGCAGGTGTATTCAGGGAATTGACAGTGCTGGAACTTGAGATATTTTGCCTAATGTGGAGCATTCATCTATGGTATGCTACAGGTACAAATTTCGCTTTGTCTTTGTTTTCACTTAAGATTCTGGGTATCGTGAGATATGATATGATTTGATTATTATTTCTATTGTCATAAGTTTTAATTGTTTTGGTGAGGCATAATGACTGAAAGAGCAGACATACCCAAAACATGACATTACATTATGAGACATGCAAAATTCATAGATTGTTTTTTTTCCCTTACATCTGTTTTTACGTTCTTGTCGAACATCATTAGTTTACATTTTTTTTTTGTAAATAAAAAGGGGGTGGGACCTGTTATATTACTTTAGCCAAAATGTACAAAAAGAAAGAGCTGCTTGGGATGCCAGTTGTCCCGCCTACATAGGAAACCGGGATAGTTGGACATCCCATGCCAAATGTCACCCTGGTCTCAAAATAACTAAGTTTTTCCCTGCCACGTCCCGCCCGGAGGAAACCAGGACGGGCAGGTTTGAAAATGCAACTAAATATCATAAATTTTCTAACAAGACTGTAAACTAGAAGGCTCAAAGCCGAGCTAATAACTAGGTAGGAAAACAAAAACCAAGTCTGGACTTCCATTAACCTGCTATCCATCGCATTTGAGCTGGTCCTCTGTCATCTTCCATCCAGCTGGGAAGGCGTATGCACGCGCGCAAGTAGGGCATTGGCGCCTCGGATGAGTACGGGAGTGAGCTGCAAAGTACATGTCCAGTCGTTGTTCTATCCTTGTTAGCCGAAAGGTCTGGTCCCCCAGCAGGCTTCTGATCTCAAAGATGAGACTGAGGCAGTCCCAATTGGTTGAGGGCGGATGGTCCTGACTGTTGCCTTCATTGAAATCCTTGTTGTGCCCCTTTGGCTTGTCCTTCTCCGCCTTTTGGAACGAGTCAGAGGGTCTCTCCTCTTCGATATAGCAGGGGGGGTTGGGCGCTTCGGTGTTGCCAGCTTGGGGGGCTACTTTATCGCCAGCGGATAAGGGCCATCGTCCCTGGCTAAAGTCTGAAGGCGGGTGCCAATTTTTCAGGTACAGTAAACAACAGGTGTTCCGGAATGCTCTCTGGTATGCCTCCTTCTGGAATCTCCTTGACCACGTACGCCATGGGCGGCGTTCGTGGTCGCGCTTTCCTCCGTCGAGTGGCCATGGCGAGAGCTGCCTCGAATTGTTGTTTTCGCTTCCTCCTGGATTTCGCGGTGTACCATGCTGCTCCTCTTCGTGGTGTCCCGCGCAGTCTTGGCATGATGGAGGTCTGGTAAAATTTCCAATTGCTCCCCCGAGAGGTCGCTCTGCTTCCTATCGCCCCGGGAATTCTATGATATGTCGCTGGCACCTTCAAGTTCGCAGAGAGGCGACAGTGATTTTGTTGTTCTGCGAGAGCGAGAGCTACCCAGAGCAGTTGGTTCTCCGCTCCAACAATCCAAGCTATGAAAAATAACAAGAGCCGAGCCTCCATGGCTATAATGGCCGCTTGAATGGTGCTGGCCCGACTGGTACAAGTCCCGCGAGCGAGAGGCCTCGTCGGGTTAATGCTATCGCGAGGATTCATGGCGGAATTGAATGGTGAGGGGACGTCGGCCGGTGGATGTATTAATGGGACGTCCCGGCTGGCTCCCGCGTGGCTCCCTTTCCCGACGTGTCACCCCATCCGGGGCTTGAAGGTCTTTTGTGGCCAGTGTATGGCATCGATTAAAGATTTCTGGATCTGGTGGTAGCTGGGTCTCCCAACAGAAGTGTTCCATCTCCCTCTCCACTGCCACGTTTGCTAGACAGTCCGCCACTTTGTTGGCTTCCCTTCGTACATGAGAGGTAATGATACTGAATTGTGGTTGAAGAAGGTGGCTAAAATCTTCGAGCAGGTATTGAAGCCTCCAACTTGGCGAAGCTTTGTCAGGGTTACCTCCATGTATTAGTTTAGTTGTTAGCCCTATAATGACTTGCGAATCTCTTTCTAGGATTATTTGATGATAACCTTTATCTATGGCTGATTGGAGGCCCCAGAGTAATCCCGTTAACTCAGCTACATTGTTGGTTGTGTCTCCTAGAAATCCCGCTTCCAGCCCAAGAATTTTCCCTGTGGAGTCTCTGAGCACGGCCCCAAATCCTGCTGTTCCGGGATTGCCTTTGGAAGCGCCATCAAAGTTTACTTTGATGAAGCGCTCTGGGGGGGGGGGTCCAGCTGATAGGGCTTGTTAGTGGATTCTGAGGAAGTTTTGCCCCCAATTGTTTGTTGAAGATAGGCTGCCAGTTTTGCAGAATGCCTCGTTCCTCTGGGCTGCATTGCAGATCTTCTTCTGTCCAAGATTTGCTTCTGATTGTTTCTTTGATGAGGGATTTTATTGTCTCCCAGGTTGTTGCTGGCTGGGAAGGTTGGGAGCGAAAAATTCTCTTATTTCTTTTCTTCCAGATTTGCCAGAGGATGAATCCCGGTAGAAGCTGCCAAATTAGATTCAGTATGGGGTTGTTATAATTGTTGTGATCCCAGTTTTCTTTTGTGTTATTAATGCTGCTGCGGTCTTGGTTGGATCTGCGCATGGCTTGCGCTCCATGATCCCAAATCTGTTGACTGTAGTGGCACCCATTAAAGAGATGCTCTTTGGTTTCCTCCTGTTGGTAGCATAAGGCACAAATGGATGGTCCTATGAAGCCTCTTTTTCGTAAGTTGTCCCATGTTAAGGCTCTGTTATGCACCACGAGCCATAAAAAGGTGGAGACTTTGGGCCAAAGAGCCGGATTCCAGACTTTACTCCATATGTGTTCTTTGCTTTGTTCTTGATCTTGACCCTGCAATAGATAGGCTTCCTTTATGCTGAAGATGCCGGCTGTTGAGTATCCCCATCTGAGAATATCTGGTCCCTCTCTTGTGAGAATTTTCCTGCGTTTGGCTTGATTGTGCCAGCCCTGCAGGTTGAGATTGTCCGGGACCTCGAGCTCTTGGTGGGAGAGTTTCCATTGTCGCCATTTTGAGTGCCTCGATTGAGGTTTCCAAAGGTTTCTGACTTTTAGAGCATTGTTCCCAAGGGGGCCATGTTGGAGGTCGGATAGTTCCTCCATGGCGTCCAGTGGTTTGAGTTGCTGCCATGAGTCTTGCCAAAACAGGGCGCTTGCTCCGTCTCTGATTTCCCAAAAGGCGTGCTCCTGGATCAGTTTGCGATTCTGCCAAGCTGTGTTCCAAATATGTGAGTCCTGTAGTTGATTGTTGTGGCGGATTAGTTGGTCCTCCGGTGTGAATGGGGCGTATTTTCGTTTCCATAGCTGCGCCCAGGCTGTTGTTGGATTTTTGAGCCACCTCCACCAGATTTTAGCCCCCATTACCTGATTGAGCTTCCCTGGATCCCTGAGTCCCAGTCCTCCCTGAAATTTTGTCTTACAAAGTGTTTCCCAGCTGACTAGCGCCCATTTCTTATTGGGCTGATGACCACTCCAGAGGAAGTTTCTCTGAAGGTTTCTGATGGCTTTGATGATCTTTTTGGGTGCTGCTAGGGCGGTGAACAGGTAGGTAGGTAGTGCCTGCAGAACTGATCTGATAAGGACCAATCTGGAAGCGATGTTGAGAGGTCGAAAGGTCCAGTTGCTCAGCCTGTTCGAGATAGAGAGGAGGAGGTTGTCCCAAGAGATAGAGCGAATTGTTGAGCCTGCAAGGGGGACTCCAAGATAATTGGACGGAAGGGAGCTCCTAGGTATCCCCAGAAGTCTGGAAATGTGGATCTGAACGCAGGACGGGGTGTTAAAGAAAAAAAGTTTGGACTTGTCCAAGTTTAGCACCATGCCTGAGGCATCGGAGAAGTCTGATAAAATGGAATTGAGTTTAACGGCTTCCCTGACCGTGGGAGAGTTCATTAGGAGTGTGTCATCTACAAATTGGCTATGAGAGGGTGCTGGCTGGATACTGTGCAAGGGAAGACCTTTGAGGGTGCCTTCCCGTACTGCTGCCTGGATGTAGCGTCCCAGGCCTTCTGCCATGAGTACAAACAGGAAGGGAGAGAGGGGGTCCCCTTGTCGTATTCCTCTTGTCGGTGAAAACGGTCGGGAGGGAACGTCGTTGACTAGAATGGAGAATAAAGCAGAGGAGGTGAGGTTTAAAATCCAACTTGTCCATCCCTTATCGAATCCAAAAGAGTCTAGGACAACTCTAAGGTCCTTCCAATTGGCTCGGTCGAAGGCTTTGGAGAGATCAAGTTTGATGAGCATACCTGGAATTCAAGAAGTTTTAAGGGAGTGGATGATCTCGTGCGCCAGGATGACACTATCCATGATTTGTCTCCCTTCGACATACCCCGCTTGCTCCTTTGAGATGACGAAAGGCAGAATGGGTTTTAGACGATTGGCTATGACCTTCGTGATGATTTTATAGATCACATTGCACAAGGCTATGGGTCTGAACTGTTTGGGGTTCGTGACTCGTTCTTCCTTCGGGATGAGGGTAAGAAAGGTGGCGTTTAGAGCTGGTAGTACCAGTCCTGATGCTCGTGATTCTTCTACCACCTCCCATACTTCATATTTAATCAGGTCCCAACAGTGGTGGAAGAAGTCCGTGGTAAAGCCGTCCGGTCCGGGGGCTTTTCCTGGAGGCATGGTTTTGACGGCGTAAGTTACTTCTTCCTGGGTAATGGGCCGTGTCAGCACTGCATTTTTCTCTAGAGTGACCAGCGACGGTATGTGCTCAGTGACCCTCTGAATGGCTTCGGTTCTGTCGACATTTGGTTCCGTGAGCAAGTCCTGATAGTACCCGAGCAGCTCTTCCTCGATTTTGGCATGCTCCTTGATGATGTTACCTTGACTGTCTTCCAGGTGGGTGATCCTGTTGACATGTCTTCTGTGTATCATGGCTCTGTGAAAGAACTTTGTGTTCCTCTCCCCTTCCTTGAGCCATTGCACTCGGGATTTCTGTTTCCATAAGATTTCCTCTTGCTTCCTTCTTTCCTCAAGTTGTTCCTGTAAGTGGGCCTCTTCTTCCATAAGTTCTGCAGTTCTGAAGCCAGAGATGAAGGTTTTCTGGAGGTCCCCTAATCGGCTTTCTAAATCCTTAATGCTTTGGAGTATATCGCCGAAACAGTTTTTATTCCATTGTTTCAGCCTTTGTTTGAAGTTTTTAAGGCGTTGTTGAAATTTGTACATTTTGGATCCATGATCTATTTCTGCTTGTGCCCACCAGGATTTAGCAAGTCGCTGGAAGTCTGGATGTTGCAACCAAAATTTCTCAAAGCGAAAAGGCTTGTATCTGGGTGGGTCTTCCAGATTTAGCTGCAGCGCTATAGGCCAGTGATCTGAGCCTGCTTTTGGTAGAATGAGGCTTTCCAAGCAGGAGCCGGATTCCAATAGCTCTTCAGTGACTAAGAATCAGTCTAGCCGACAGGCAACATGTTGATTGCCCGATCTACGATTAGACCAAGTGAAAATGCCATTGCTGGTTTCTATGTCTACCAAATTTAGATTGTCTATAAGGGTTCGGAACTTACCACTGTCTTGTTCAAGCTTCTTGGTGCCCCCTGTTTTCTCCTCCAGCGTCAAGATCATGTTGAAGTCGCCTCCTATGATCCAGTTCGGTGTTGTAGTCAGGGTTTTGATCAGTTCCAGCCGCTGCAAGAAAATATCTTTGTCCTGATGGTGGTGAGGCTCGTAGACGTTGGTGATGGCTCCTTCCTGAGCCGATCCAATGACCTCGAAATGGGTTGTTATTGTGCTGATCGTTGTGAAGGGTTGGTTGATTGTGATGTTGTGCGGGTCCCATAGGATGGCCAGGCCCCCTGAGGCCCCTATTGAATCGATTGTTAAAGAGTTGCATGCTCTCCATATACGTTGAAAGATGGCTTCGGCTTCAGCTCCTCGGCATTTGGTTTCCTGTAGCATCAGAATGTCTGGTTTTTCTGCTATGATGCAGTTTCGTAGAGTCCTTTGCTTGGATCTACCGTTCAATCCTCTGATGTTCCAGGTGATGACTTTCATTTTTAAGAGGGGGGGGCGGAGTGGAGGTATCCCTCCGAGAGCTTGTGGATCTGACCCGAGTTAATCATCAAGTTGCCTGCTTCCTTGATCAGTTGGTGCGCAGATTTTCGTCCTCTTCTTTTGTTTTCTCGAGGGATTCTCTTCGATCCAGAGCTTAGATCTGTTGCTATGCCCAGTCGTGTCGTGGATCCAGCTGAGGAGTTTAGAAAGACTTTGTGGACTTTGCGCAATTGTTCTTCCGGGAGGGTGTACAGATCTTTTTGGTTGAGCGCTTCCTCCAGCTTTTCCAGGTCGATTCCTGCCAGGTCTCGGTCGTCAATCAGCATTGGGGTGTCACCATCCCCTTCTCCTCTATCTTTTGTGTGGGTTTCCCCTGCTGCAGGATTGGGGTTGATATTGGGGTTGTTTGTTGGCTTCTGTTGAGAGTCCTTGTGTGGATCTTGGATTTCCTCTTCTTCCGGCAGCTGGTCCAAAATCTCGTACGAGTTTTTGGTTGCGATTTTTTGATTGGTATCTGGGATTTGCTTTCTCGGGGGGTGCCGTCTCCGTGAGGTGACCGTGGTAAAGTCGTCCTTCTGCAGGGCATCACTTGCCTTCGCAGCTTGTTTGATGAGAGGGCAGTCCCGAAATAGGTGGCCGTGCTCATGGCATCTCCTGCACCTGAAAGGGATGTGCTCGTAATCTAGGGTTTGTGTCCAGTCCTCATCCTGGTATTCAAGGGTCACCGATCCAGGAAGTGCTTTGGAGATGTTCATGTATACGCAGATCCTGGCATAAGATGTGTATTTTCTCTGCTTCGTAGCTTCCGAGGCTTTGACAAAATGTCCAAGGGTATTGCCTATACCCATGAGGATCTCTTCCAACCAAAACTCCTGTGGGAGGGAGTATAAACGTATCCATACAGGGGCCATGGTGAAATCTTCTTTGTCCGGGCTGAATCTTTCCGTCCAGAAGCGTAGGAATAGCCTTGCAGAGTTGAAGAAGTATGGTCCATTCTCAAAGATCCTGTCCTTGTCCTCAAGATTGTATAAAATGATGGTGAAGAAGCCCTTGGAGCTGAGTTGCACCTCATACTCTCCTTTGGGATTCCACCAATGCTTGATCCACTTGTTCAGGTCCCTCTCTGTGGGCCAAAGGCCCAGGAATTTCCCAATGAGGGCGTGTTCTTTCATGAATTGTGTGTGTTCTCCAACCCTAGTGGAACTAATGAGATATCTCGGAGGTTTTTCGAGTTGTGGAATGCATTTACCTGGCTCCCAACTCCGTGGTAATTTGGGCTGGGATGTTCCCGCTTCTGTATCCATTTTCGTTCTCAGACCTTGCTCCCTGGCTAAAAGTTGATCTCTTATCTGCGGCAGCGGTTCGAAGGTGGGTCTTCTTGCCCTGGCGCCGGCTTTGTCATTGGCCGCCACATTACGGTATGAGGGGGGTTTCCCCCCCTCCTCCTCGCCCATATCGGTGTATCACTGGCCACCGGGCGATCGTGGTTGTTTCTGGTTGAATGCGCCGCTTGGTGATGGATTCTTGCTGCAGCTGCCTATGCCGCGGAGGAGCTAGGGTTTCGCATCAGAGCTCGCTCCATGTTCCATCATTAGTTTACATTAACCAAGAGACATCATTAGTTTTAAGTTTTAACCAAGCTTCCATAAATGATTGACCATGGGAAACAAGGATGCTTTACTTTTTGAAGGGTTTTCAAGCCAAGGGCCCTACAAACCTGTTTAATGATTATCTAATGCGTTGTCCACTTAATGTTCAATGGGTATGTTGTTACATAAGGACATAGAGTTCCTTACGAATCATTAATCAATGTCAATGGGATTAGACACTCTACATGGGTATAAGAGGATGCATAGACATATTGTCCAAAGGTTATAACTATAAGGAGAGTAGTGGGTTTTGTAACATATTTATGAGATAAAGTTYAGCKTAKATGGGGCCAAAACGATCGCAKGAATGRCAAACTACATTTTGTACACATGTTTACATTAAGAGAGCATTCATGATTCTAAATCTATTGTAGAATGTTTCATGATGTTCACATTTTATCGTAAAGGTTGCCAGGATCAATTTYAAGCATCAATAGTTGTTTATAGGGTTGAGAGTTGAGACACCATTCAATCTGCAATTTATTGCATTTGAGTTTTTCCTTATTGTAGAATGTTTCATGATGTTCACAATTTATCGTAAAGGTTGCCAGGATMAATTTTAAGCATCAATAGTTGTTTATAGGGTTGAGAGTCGAGACACCATTCAATCTRCAATTTAWTGTATTTCAGTTTTTCCTCATTCTCATAATTTGAGGTTTATCAGCATTCAATATTGGATGCAACAAACTTGAGAGAAAACATTTAGTTGAGAAGGGAACAACCTATTTTGGAAGGTGTGGAATTTATGTTTTGTAATTGATTTTGCACTATCAACGTGTTCTAATACTAGAACTATTAGAGAATGCTTTATGATGAATTAAAATTTCCATGAGTTGTACAAACTGATTTTATGACTAGACTACAGTAGTAATTACTTTCCAATTGTATTCTATGTAAAATATGTATTCTATGTAAAACACATACTTTCCAATTGTATTCTCTATGTAAAATATATTTTTTTGGGAAAAGATGATTTATAGGTCTTTTATGATTTAAAAGATTAATGCTTTTCACATTTTCCAATGCCTAACCTTTTTTTAGGAAATCAGTATGTTTGGATCCTACAAATTGATAAATTTTTGTTTTCTATGATTATTCTTGTGTATCTCCAATGTGGTTAAAGCTAATAAAATTCTAACTTGGATACTAGGAAAAATAGAATAACAAGAGTATAGATTATTGAGTCAGTACGTGCCTGGAACCATGGTCCTTATCTACCATGTGTTGTATCAATTGTGCAATTTACTTGTGAAAGTTCATAAGTGTTTGCTTGAATTGTATATTAACCTGTTTTCTAGTGTGCATCTTGGGAGGTTAAAACACAATGTATTATGAGGTTAGGACCTTTCTAATGTATTTATGGGTTGGCTATCAATGCTTTCATATGAGAGATTGATTTTACTTATAGAGCATGGGATCAATAAAAAACTATAACTTGAGACAAGAAAACCCTACACTTGCCTACAAGGAAGATGATGGATGTTTGCTTGAGCATGATGATATCCTATGTACCTCCTTAGTCAAAATTCTCTCTATTGAAGTGTTAGAACAATATTTGCCTCACCCTATGCAATCTTGAAAAAAGGGCCTTACTCTATTTCCCTATGCAGACTTACTTTCCCTGATTAATGAATCTAGAGACAAAAATAAATATTTTTCCACTTGTATGCACCTTGCAAGTTATATAGCATGCATATACGTCGGTTGCTCCACTACAGCTTGCGTACATCGGGATTTTTGCCAGAAAATAAAAAATAAATGTCGGGTTTCCATGTCATGACAAAAGATCTTTGATCCTTGGCCTTCCATATACTGGAAATGTTCCGACTCGTCCCTTTAGTTGCATTTTGAAGGCTATAAAGAAGCCAATTCCGAGCTATGGAAAGGAAGAGAGAATTCAACTTTGAGAGCAAAGTTGCTCTGGAGAAATTATTGCTTCATTATTCAGTCTGCATCCCTTTGTCCTTTAAGTCTGAACCAGTGTTCAGCTCCCAAGCTCTTCCCTTATTGATGGAGAATCTCTTTGTCTCCCTTATATGAGCTTGCCTTTTGTGGAGGATTGAAGTGGTGGAGGCCCAGTTGGAGAAAAATTGGTTTCTCGGTTTCGAACCGTGCTGATACGAAAGTCTGTAATGTTTTCACTTCTGCTGATCATTTATTAATAGAAATACTCCTTTCCTGTCCAGTTGATATCTTGCAAATATATGTATTATGATCCATGGGCATGTTTGTTTTGAATATTAATGGATTATGCTATCTAATGTGCTAACCTGTTATATTATCACTATATGTTTGCTTTGCTTGTTTGTTGAGAACTTGTTTCAGGTATAAAGTTTTGGGTCGAAGTGCTCAACGGTGGACATCATCAAACGTTTGGACGAGGTAGGCTTCTTTCTTACCTCCTTTGCACATTAATTTATATAGCATATGTTGGAATTGAGTCGATTTCTACAGTCACTCCTGTCTGTTGTGGTTCACCCTAGCCATAGAGAGATTTTCCTCGTAACAGAATTGGAAACCATATTGGGTATGAATCTTCCTTCTTAGGGTTTGAAGTACTTTTCTCCTTAGATTGCTCTCGTTTCTATTGTGGTTCTTGTCGTGTCATTGCTTGACAGATGCTTCACTCTGGGTCCGAGTTTTCAGCCTTTTTTCCCTTGCTTGGCCTTGTTTCAAAGCATATACGTGTCTTTTTTTCTTGACAGTCGCGTACACATGCATGCTGTCTCACTGCAAGTTGCGTATATACGCATTGTTTGCCCAAACAGTCGCATACACTTTTTTCCTTGTTCTTTATCTTGGTCTGGTGTTTGCTGGGTGGGATTTTATGCTTGCTGAGCCTTCTTAGGTCTCTGTAGTTCCTGTTGAGTGCTAGTGGGATGACATGAAAGCCTCTTTTTGTTGAATTTTTGGGCGAAGTTTTTCCCTTCATATTTTCATTTTTATTGTCTTTGTACATTGGGTTGGGTGCTTTGTTGCTTGATATCCTGCTTGAGTTGTCTTTCTTTTATACACATTAGGCTTATATATCAAGTTACCTTTCAGTCCATGCATTTTCAGTTTTGATATATTGAAAATACAAAAAAAATAGGCATTTTGCATTGCTTGGCATTTTTGTCTTTCGAATTTTTATCATTAGCTTAGTACATACAGTGAAAGATTGCATCTTTACTTCTGAATCGTAGATTTGAATTTGGAAATTGTATCGTTTTTTAGGAGCATATCATTCATCAAAAGTTAAAGTTAGGACTTTGCATTATCTTCATATTTTCTTTTTTGCACAATCATAAGACCATTGGTTTCATTACCATATATCTTTTTGAGTAATCACGGCCATAAAATCAACGCTATAATTTAAAATTTATTAGGAATGATTTTATTTTCTAGGGTGCACAAACTAGTCTAGGATTTAGTGCCTTGGAATAAGATTTTGTGAGTAAACTTCTCCAAGGCAATTAAATCAACATGTGTCTGAGTCAGGGAGTGGAGAAATCCATTGTATAATTGGTAAGATCAGGAGGCTCCGCTCACACTGGAGTTAATCACAAGGTCGTGCGAAGTTGGTTGAAGGGATATCCCCCGGATACTCGCCTAGCATCAGAGATATTTCTGTGGATTTATTCGTATTTGGGGATCTTGCTAGTGCCCATACCTCTGTGAGAGGTGGTACTTTCAAGGTTTTGATCTTTGCTACCCTGCCCATACAGTGATCCGGACTTACGACTGCTCGCCTGTGCATCGGTTATACATTGGTTTATTAGTTGCTTGACTTAGGTATCTCATAGGTTACTTGCAGGGGTTATTCTACAGGTACCCTAGGTCAGATAGGGGTCGGACAACACACAACCTTTCTGGAGGATTACCTCTCCGGGGGGGTCTAACCGACTGGTTGTTAAGCCCACAAGGGCCCCTATAACTGATTTTGTTACCTCCGATCTTTAGCAGGGAGTCTCAAGTCCCTCTTGGACGAGACATACCTTCTTTAGGGAGGGAGGACACTCAACCACTTTAGCCCATTTGCATGCATATTGGTCATTTGACTTGTGGTGTGTTCTTTGCTTACTAGTTGGCCTTAGGATATATTTTTTATCTTTAGAGTCTTAAGTCATCATGGAGTCGGACCAGCCGCCCCGCCGGTCCCGTCGCTTGTTACAGTTACCACTGGATTTCGTGTCCTTGCATTCTGAAAGGCATAGAGTCATTACACGTGGTACACACACATCCACCACTCAGACTTGTGATTCTACAAGGATGAGTACTGAACTTGGCCTTCAGAATTCTGGGAGCCCTTTGACTCCCATACCCATTGTAGTTAATGGCACCCCTTCGACTCCTGCAATCTCTATGGTTGTAGTACCAGAGGCACCTATCATTACTATGGCTCGACCTATAGTTAATGCTCATGCTACCGCCTCGAACCCATTTGGGTCTCTTGGCCACTTGCCAGGCTACAATGTTCAATCCATCCCTATGGCTTCTAGTCCATTTTCTTATGGTATGCCTAATTTCACCTCGCAGTTTTCGAACTCCATCCCAGCAGCTGTTGGCCCCAATGCTAGCGTTGGGCTTGGAGGCAGCACACCTTCGTACACTCCTTTTTCATTTGGTGGATATCAAATCCCCCAAATGACTCCTAATATGGGAGGTATGCCTGCTTTTAACCCTGGGTCCAATCCTCCTACTTCTGGGTGGAATAGTCAACCTGATGGACAAGTTTCAACTCAAGTTCCATCCTACAATCCTACCTTCTCGATGCAGATTTCGACCAATACACTTGGCATGTCGAATCCGCCTCTATCCTTCGGTTTCCAACCTAGGGGAGGCCAGTTTCACACTTTGGGCAACCCCTAACCTGGATTTAATCCAGTTGGGGGCAGTTTCTAGAACATTTCAGCTAGAATGATGCCCAACCCACCTTATATGAATCATCCCGGAGGAGGGCCTTATAATGCTGGATAGGGCCATGGTGTTTACCAGAACCCTAGATGGCCTCCGAATTCGCAAGCGCAATATTTCCCGGGAGGTTAGGGCTAGATGTCGCAACCCAGTCTCCCTTTTTTGGCCATGCTTAATCTGCCAGATTTGTCTAAGTTAATGAATGACCTTGTGAGTCACGATCCTACATGGCCCTCGGTCCCCACCAAACTTCCTTTAAGCATCCCAAAGTTTGAGGGTAAGAATGGAGAGGACCCTGGTGATCACGTTACTAATTTTCACTTTTGGTGCTCATCAAACTCCCTTAATGACGATTTTGTTCGTTTGAGATTGTTTCAACGCACCCTTATCGGAGTTGCTGTGAAATGGTATATTGAGATGCCAAGAGGGGCATATGGGACTTTTAGTCAGTTGGTGATGGTCTTTTTTAACCACTTCCAGTTTCCCATTCGTTATGATGTTGGTTTAGAGTTGTTGTCTACTTTACGCCAGGACACCACCACTCATATCTCGGACCATATCCAAGAGTGGCATAGACGTAAGAGGTTGATTAAGACCCCTATACCCTTGACCTTTCTTTTAGAATGGTTTCTTAAGTCCTTACACGCTCCTATCTTGAAGGACGTTGCTACTTCCGGGGTAACCACTGAGTAAGGGGCTATATTTAGAGCCCAACAGTTAGATTTAATATATGCTCAGTCTAGGATGCTATACCACCTCCTTCATGACGCACCGCGGTCTACTTACGACCCTAGACAAAAGCCCAGAGCTCATGCCGATGAAATTGTAGGTTCCTCCAATGTAAAGTCCACAGACTCGGTGACGAACCAGTTAAAAGAGTTGTCTTTAAACCAGTCTGTAGGAGGACCAACCTCGTCTTTGTCTTCCAATCCCACTCAGTCGACGGATGTACATTCAGTGCAATCGTCGACCAACCCGAATGGTAGCCAGCCACGAGGAGGGAATAAGAAAAAAGGACATAATAACCGTAAGGGTGGGAAAATTGGTAATAAATCCAAGGACAATAATGAGAAGACGGGTAGTAGTGCTGGGGAGAGGGCAAAAGAGAAAAACGTAAGGTGAAGCTTCCTTGTAAGCTTTGCAGAGATGATCACCTTACAAATTTTTGCCCCAAACTTGCGAAAGTTGTGAGGCTTTTAGCTCAATCGCCCGCTGACAAATCCATTCCCATATAATCAACACTTAAAATCGAGCACTTAACGCCGGAAATGTGGTTGGTGGAAGTCAAAACTAGCAGTCGCAAGATGGCGACCGTTTATGTATCAATATGGTCGATGCAAAAATTGATGTAGCCTCTCGATCTCGAGACTATAGTTCTAAACAAATTATTCCTGGTCTAGAATCTCCCCCTCCTCCCTCGGAGACGACTTTCAAATTGAGAAACCAGAGCCACAACCTCGTATTTTGAAAGGAGTACTCAAGCGCTCTACCCATAATCCAAATGCTAGAGCTGCCCAGAACTACTCTATTGTTGAGGACCTGGGCCAAACCCCTTGTGCTATGTCCTTCACAGAGGAATTCCTTACTCTATGCTCTAGGAGCTCTAGAACCCAGTGGCTTAAAGATGATCAAGTTTGACGTCACAGATGTTAAGCCATGCTTGCCTTACCATGTGGCTTTCCAAATCCATGTGTAGTATTCAAAGTATACCATCAAACATGCAGTTGTTGATGAAGGCGTTGTTACGTGTGTGATGTCCTGGGTTTGTTGGAAATCTCTCGGTTCTCCAACCCTTTCCAAGTCATTGAGACTGCTTTCGACGATCATTCCTTCCGCCCTCACGATATTCTCCCTGCCTTTCTGGTCCAGTTAGGTGGGAAGACGATAGAGGTGGAAGTAGAGGTAGTAGATGCACCTTTTGATTATAACCTCTTACTAGCCCGCAATTGGGCTTATGCTATGATCGTTGTTTTCCTCATTCCTCATTTTCTGCACTCTTTGTTTTCCTCATGAAGGGAAGATTTTGATGATCGATCAATTATCCTTTGTGTACCCTTGTCCTAATTCATCTCTTGGACAGCGGATCCCTGTGATCGACAATTCACGGCTGGCAACCAAGAATGTTAGTGTTGGAATGTATTCTTTCATTATGGGTACTTTCCACTTCTCGACACCAAACCATCAAGTTTTCTCCATGTCTAGTAGGCTTGTCTCGACTGGGAGGTCCATTCCTTTTCGCACGTCTTATTTTGATTATCCGTGGACCCTACCATCCCCGACTTTGTATCGTGAAGGACAGTCACATGCTGGGATGGCCATGCCACTATCGGTAGCAGAGATTGCGTATCAAGTTGTTCTCGACTCTTCCACCGATCCCGATCCTATTCCTTCATCAACGGATGAGAGGGATCTCGTATCTAGGCTCATGTGGGCCACCTCGTTGTCTTGTTCACATGATTGTCTCGATGAGACTTTGCCTTTGGACGAAGCCATCATCGAAGCCATGAATGGTTTCGAAAAACCTTGGGATGATATGCATCACTGTTCTTATTTTCTCCCCGAGCTTGAAAGAATTGAACAAGACGACTTTCGATCTACTTTGAGTGAGGTAGTAGGTCATGTCGTAGTTCCACTTGATACACATGACATTTATGCCGAAGGAATCATGGCGAGTATCTCTCCTACCATCCAGATCGACATCTCTCGTACCCTTGGTAAAGTTGAAAATGTAAATATCGGTGCGGATTGTTCGCTAGAAGAAATCTTGATCTACACCGAGCTCTTCAAGGAATTCCGAGACATGTTTGTTTTGTCCTATGAAGAGCTGTTAGGGATCGACCCTCCTATTGTCGAACACGAAATTAAAACTTATCCGGATGCTAAACCTATTCGACAATGTCTTAGAGTTGTCAACCCTCGAAAGGCCCTTGCTATTAAGGCAGAGGTGGAGAAGCTACTTAACATTGGCTTCATCTATCTGGTTCCTTTAACCGAATGGGTATCCAACCCCGCTCCTGTAGATAAGAAGCAAAGAACCATCCGTGTATGTATGAATTTTCGTGACCTGAACGGGGCTTGTCCGAAAGACAACTCCCCCACACCTTTCATCAATTAGATTCTCGACGAGTGTGCCGGAAGCGAAGTATTTTCTTTTATGGACAAATTTTCAGGATATAATCAAATTCCAATTAAACTCGAGGATCAACACAAGACGACGGGAAACTATTGCATACCAGAAGATGCCTTTCGGCCTTTAAAATGCCGGAGCAACCTTTCAATGTGCCATGACTTTCGCGTTTCATGATCTTAAGCACATAGTTGAAGCTTACCTTGATGATCTTGCTGCTCACTCTCGCAAGAGAGTGGATCACATTACTCACCTTCGACTTGTTTTCGAAAGATGTCATTATTATAGGATCCGGTTAAACCCTCACAAATGCATCTTTTGCGTTAAGTCTGGTCGTCTTTTAAGTTTTCTAGTTTTTGAGACTGGGATCATGGTAGATCCGCTCAAGGTTGAAGCAATAATTTGGTTGCCTCCCTCACGCACGATTAGACAACTTCAGGGTCTACATGAGAAAGCTAACTTTCTTCGTAGGTTTATAGTGAACTATGCTACTATCACTAAAGGTTTTGTATTTTGAAGAAGGACACCCCTTTTATCTGGGATGAGAAAGCCCAGGAGTCCTTCAATGCTTTGAAGAAAGATATGGCGTCGGCGGCTCTGTTGAAGCCTCCCGACTACAGTAGAGATTACTTACTTTATATTTCCATGTCCGAGGATACGATTGGTATGGTTCTAGTTCCAGAGGATGACGAGCTTCATGAGCATGTCATTTACTATCTTAGTCGAACTTTACTCGGTCATGAACTCAATTACACTCACGTCAAAAAGCTAGCTTTGGCTATCGTTCACATAGTCCAGCGTTTGCGTCAATATATATTACTTTGCAAGACTACGGTGGTTGTTGATGTCAATCCATTTCAATACGTCCTCACTCGACGTATCATAGGGGGGAAATATAATAAATGGATTGTCATTTTACAAGAGTTTTATCTTGATTTCGCTTCCGCGAAATCCAAGAAATCCCTAGTCTTTGCAGAGTTATCCATTTTCCACGATTAGATGAGGATGTTATCCATGTTTATTCATTTGTGGATGAACACATTTTTCTTGTCTCATCGTCTGATCCTTGGTATGGAGACATTGTTCTCTATCTTCAGACTTTGAAGTTACCTCAACATCTCTCACAGGATGATCGACGATGTATAAGGTATCAAGCTAAGAAATATACTATCGTCGGTGACACGTATCGCCGAGGAATAGATGATATATTGCATCGTTGCTTAACTCACGAAGAAGCCGAGTCTATCCTAAATGATTGCCACAGTGGGGCTTGTGGTGGTCATCTATCTGGGCTTGTGACAGCCCAAAACAATTTGTGAGCCGGTGGGAGGTGGACTTTGTCGATTTCAACCCAACTTCGGATGGGGGGCATCAACACATTATTGTGGTCGTCGACTACTTTACTAAGTGGGTCGAGTCCATGCCTATAGTTAAATCCGATGGGAAGACTTCAACCTTCTTCGTATTCAATCAGATTATCGCCCGGTTCGGTATCCCGAGTGAGATGGTCACTGACCATGGCAGTCACTTTCACAATGAGATGATGGAAGAACTAGTCGCTAAACTGGGGTTTAAACATGGTCACTCTTCTCCTTATTATCCCCAGGAAAATGGGCAAGTAGAGGCCGTCAACAAGTCTCTCAAGACCATTTTGAAAAAACTCGTCAATCAGAGTAAGTCTGACTAGCACATCATGCTATATCCTGCACTCTGGGCATACCAAACCTCAATCAAGATTGCCACCGGATTTTCGCCTTTCCAGTTAGTACACGGTGTGGAGTCGATATTACCCATTGAATGTGAAATCTCTTCTCTTAAGTTGGCAGTCGCGCTCCTACCTGACACTTTCGATCTTGAATGACGCCTTGTATACCTAGAGAGTCTTGATGAGCAATGTTGAGATGCCTCTATGACTATCGAGGCGAACAAACGATGTGTCAAGGTCCAGTACGATAAGTCTGTCTGTCCTCGATTGTATGTTGAGGGTGACTTGGTCCTCTTATATGATCAAGCCAAAGAACCGCTGGGGGTAGGCAAGTTTAAACCCATGTGGCACGGTCCTTACATCGTGCGACGTGTGCTAGGAAAATGAGCCTATGAGTTAGAATATTACGAAGAGAATAAGTTGGTCGAGCCCAGAAATGGGCTCTACTTGAAAAGATACTATGCTTGAGCCCCCGGCTTAGGCGGAACTCTTTGTATACTAATGTAATTTAGTGTATATATCTCTTTCTTTTTCGTCTTTAGGTTGCTTATCGAGTTTTCACTTGGTTGACAGATGTCAACAGAGTTGTCGGTATACTTAGGATTCGCAGATGGGGACAGTCGTCACACATGGAACTTGGCTTCCCCTGCTTGGGCGATTTATTCACCTAAGGGTCTACTGGTGTCTTCAGGAGGAATATGCCTAGGGCCATCCACGAATAATGTGGCCGAATATAGTGTCGTTATAGAACTTTTACACGGTGATATCTCACATGGCATCTGTTCCTTAGAAGTTCGTCTGGATTCCCAGTTAGTAGTACGTCAGTTAATTGGTCGTTACCACATGCGTGATCATACTTTACTCCAACGATTCCTACGGGTACATCTTTTAGAATGACAACTTGATTTTATTACATATTATCATATTCCTATGAGTTATAATTATGTATCCGATGCGTATGCTAACTATGTTTTAGATTGGCATTTGTCACACATTTAAAAGCAAAGAAAACATCTAATCAATGTACACATTGTAAAATATAAGTAAAGTTGAAGATCCCTTTTATATATTTCAAAAAATATGGTGTTTATAGTACAAAATGAGGCTAACACCCTCATATACATATATAGTCGGTATCATAATATCCCACGACATCTACGCCTGTGGCACCAGATGTGTGTCATGGTAGCAAACCACGATGTTTGTGAGGTGTCGAAAGAGTCATACCCATGCCCTGGGTACACCAACCACCTGTCGTTGCATGGCTTCAGGCAGATCCTCTACCTAAACCATGGGTATTCTGTGTGTCAGACGCGACATGTTTCCTTGCACATTTTGTAGCACCCTCTCGGCTTCTCTTCCCGCGCTTCGTCTCCTCAGTTCCCCTGTCGATGACGAGGGAAACCCTCTGGCGGTCATGGACCCACGTCTGCGACATACAAATTTCTAGTCAATACTTAAAAACCACCCAAAAATATTTTTGTCATAATTATACAAAAATACAAAAAAATGAAATATGTAAAAACATTTTGACATACCTATGTCACCATAAGCGGCTCCTGGTGGAAGTTGCATGTTTGGATCTCCTCTGAAGTCGATCCCCTCATAGGGATAGTCATCCAGAGCGATGAACTGTTGTCGCCACCAATAGAAAAAGTCTTCATTGTAGGGTGTCAGAACCCTACCTCCTCCCTATTGCCTCATCACCTCGGTCCACCGTGCTATGGCTGGATCAAGAGGTCCTCTCGGGAGAATCTCAACTCTAGGTCCCAAGCCTGAAACCCGCTCGAAAAAGAAACTGCACAAGATGGAGGCAAACCCAAAATTCCTTTTACCCCCCTATTTACACTCGGTCAAATGGCTCTTCATATTGGCCAGTAGTGAGGTGCACTAGTCGTACATTACGGGTCTCGTACACTGCACTGCATAAAACATGAGTGGCCTCGATGCCTGGTGCAACGAGGCTGAACCTGTGATCCTGGTCAAAACTAGGACAATGGTTTTCAAACTAAGGTTTTTTATTGCCCGGATAGGGACTTGAATCCCTACCTTAGGGGTCCCAGCTACACAATGGGCATCGATATATTCTTCTATCTTCATCCCACTTTCTGCCCCCCATGATTTGAGGTTCACAACCTCCCCCCGGCGCGATAAACCGGTCAACAAATAGATGTCTTCCACTTCAATTCTCAATGGTTTCCCATCGAGATTGAAGCTCTCACTATCAAGGTCCCAGTAACCCACGAACATCTCCAACAACCTCACCTGGGTTCTCATTCCTCTAAGCGCCCAAAACTTGTACAAACCACATCGCTTTAAGGCCATTTGGCCCCTCAGATCTTGATCTACATCGGCATCAACTTCTTCATGTTCCCTTTCTCACCATTCAAGCACCATCCTACCAAAAATAAACACATCTTTGAGTCAGGACCCTCTCTTTTGGTCATTTGCGTGCCTGTACAGAAGGAAACCCTCACCTTGAGTGCTCAAACAAATGAATCTTTTAGTTATCGGTCGATCCTTGTTAGAGTAGGACCGTTAAAGGATTTGTCGTTAGAGGACTGCTTATTGAAATGAACTTACAATAGAATAACTTGTTGCCTGTTGATAGTGTATATTTAACATTTTGACCATTGATTAGTCATTTCAGGTAATTTATTTGACCATAAATTACTTATTGGGGGGACACCTTTTGTTGCAAGCTATTGACCCAGCCTCCTTCCCGATTGATTTACCACCTTTTCTCCGACGAGGAACAATCATGTTTCTGAGTGATGAACTGCGATGGTTCTATAGAGGCCCGGAGGGCTCATCTAAGGTATGAGGGTGAGGGGAAAGAGTGTTTCTGGAAAGCAAAATGCAGTGGTTTTACCTTTTGGAAAATCATGTTTCTAGGAAGTGGTGTTAGAAACACAATTATTAAGTAACCCTCTCAATTCTAACATAATGTGATAATTTGTTGAGCCGCTTACAACCTGTATCAATATGAAGTAATCTGAAAATACTTATTTATATTACACTCTTCATACTCTAACTAGTAGTCAATCAGGCTCAGCTTGGATACTCAATTGGGCTACTCGAGGATACCGGGGTGGACTTACTAGGTTGGGATGCTCAGTTGGAATGCTCGGTTGGGCTACTGGGCTTAGATCCTTGCCTTGTTTCCTGGGAGATTTGGTTGGGCTAATCAATTGAATAGCATGGATGACCGGTTCATTTACCATCCTTCCTCAAAGAGCTAGTTTTGGCGTTCTGTCCTTAATAAATGCTTTTAGCAAAGAGGCAATGCCTTCCCTTTGTTAATGGATGTCTAAGTTCTATCTCCGTTGATCCATTGTACCTTCATTTGGTTCTAACCTACCCTTCACCTTGCCCTTATAGAGAGTATATTGACCGCACCTAGCCCTGGGATATAGATCTATGCTTTATATCCCATCATGGTGCCAAGCCAGATCTGCCCGCATGATTCACCCTCATGGTTGGATATACTTGGGGCTCTTGCCTACATCTAGCCCTGATATACAAGGTCTTTAACGCTAATTGGCACCCAACAATTGACACCCAACAATTCGCTCGGTATTAGATTGGTTAGTTTGGATTGAGGGGAAAATCGTTGAGGCACTACAAGGCTGCTGAGGTGTTACATGGCTGCGAAGCTCAATAGTGATTGATTCTTTCTGTTGATGGATAACAGAGAAGGAACGTGGGGCCATTAACCACGAAAATACCACAATAATCGTGTATTGGTTGCTCACAAACATAAATGAATTCTATAACACTATAGCCCGAGAACAATACCAATAACTATACTGCGACAACTCTACCTCTATACCGATTGTTAAACTTGATTGCTCTACAGGACAACATAATTTCCAATTCGTCTGCATTACTGTTATTCCCACATATCAGCAGACATGCCTGACACGCCATAAGCACTTTTAGTCTCATCTTCACGCATCCACGCCATCCATGCCCCGCATCACGCCATCCATGCATTCCGTTCAATACGCATCCCCCAAAATGACATCCAGACTTATCATTCAATGATTTGCGTCCATCTAATTTGCCTGCCTGATCCCGCCTTACTTACTGTTGATATAGATCTTGTGAACTTTGACCCCTGCTTCACTCGACCTTGCGAACTGACTTCGCCCTTGTGACCTACCTGACTGACTGAGAGATTGATTGATTACTTCCCGATCAAGAGCTTCTCTCTATACCCTCCCATGTCTCCTATCATACCCACCCCACCCATGTTTCACCTATCGTACCCCCCATCCATGTTTCCCGTATTTGATATAAATATTTTAGTGAAACAGATTAGAAACAAAGGAGAAATAGTATCATGACATAGCTTAGTGACACGAGAGAAATGACAAAACAGAAGGTGATAGGGGGGTTGTAATAGACCCATGAGCATGAAGTCCTTTGCTTTCATTTGTGAGGCCAACCACATCGGGCATCTGAACTGTACTTTTTCGTTCATTTTTCCCACCCTTTCCGTGTGCTTTGGACTTTAATACGAGAGAGGTGGGTTATCAAACAGAAGAGGGAGGCGGCTCATCCAGAAATGTGTAATTAATAAATAGATTCTCAATCGAGAAATCACTAACTAGGGGGTTCTGCTTGTGAATCAAGGAGGTCATATTTTTGAATCACTAGAATCACTAGCTTAGGGAATTAAGCAGATAATACTCGTTCAATCACTAGCACTTGGATCACTATACTTTATTGGGGTGAGATAAGGTGTTTCATTCGATGCTTTACTCGATCGATAAATCACTAATTAGCACGGGTTATGCTATTGTTCAACCCGGATCATACTCCTTCATCACTTGAATCAATAGCTATACTTCCTTCTCACATGTGAGGGTGGGTAGTTGACTCTACCTCGGCCAACAGTGGGGGAACAGACACTCGTTATGAAATATCTACCGTTGTGATCAACATGATTCTCTCAACCTTCAACACTGGACCTCCTTAGTGAACTGTCAAAACTCAGTTTAACCACCCCGCCCTGTTAATGGTTCTTGACCTAGAAGGGATGTTGGACGAGACGATGTGAGGAAATGGGCACATTCACAGGTCCTTCCTTTGCTTTTATATACATATATATTACACTGCAACTCAAATTTCCACTGTAACCCCCGCTTTTGGCTTTGATACCTTTGCCTCTATGGCCTTTGCCTTTTCTGTTGTTTACTTTGCCTCTACTACCGATACCTTTGGTGCTTCTATCTCTATTGCTGGTTATCACGGAATGGATGTTTAGTGAGGTGGTGGTAGATAAGTTGTTGGGTCAATGCTAGGTAGTGGCTCTCCTACTATTGTTTTGACTGCGCTCGCTGCTCCGCACATATTCTACATAGTTCTTTATTCTCAAAGGCATCGTGCATGCTCAATTGATCTTTCGAAGTCCCGTGCTTTATTAATTGACTTTTGTGCCATCGTGTTCATTATGTGAACAATCTACCATGGCCAAGACTAAAACAACAACTACTTGTCTCTAATCGCATGCAGAGTTCCTTTGAACCAATAGAATTTGTTAAAGAAATAACACCAGCAACAGATGAAGATGCAAATAAAATAGCGAGGGCAGAGGTGAGTGCAGATTCTCTTGATTCAGAACCAAAAGAACCAATTTAGAAAGTTTACGAACTAATTACAAAGCTTGTTGCGGAACTAGTAAGAGAACTATCATAATGAATTGAGTCATAATCCATAGAGTTTGACCGTGCATCAGTAGCAAAGGCACGGTAAGCACCCTCATCATCACTAGCGGAGGCAAAGGTAGCAATGGGAACTAGAGCGGAGGTAGCAAAAAGAGAGGTAGAATTGGTTGTTTACCCATAAGCAGGGGTAGAGAAAGCAACAACAACATAGAAAACATCACTAGTCATTTCACCGCTAGGAACAAAGTAAGTAGCCTAGCATATTCTATAGCCATTATCTTGCCTAGATCCAAATCCAAATACTTTCTTAGATCGAGATCGGTCGGTCTTGTGATGGGATTGGATCGATTGGGCGACGTTTCATGAATTCGAACTGTTTAGGCTCTCGTCTGCTCAGATTTATTTGATTCGATCCCAGCTTTTACACTTCTTGATCACATATCCCGTCATGATAGGATTATGATCCTAAGTATTATGCCGAAACCTCGGCCCTTTATCAAATGATATAAAGGTAAGATTTGATTCATGTTATCTCCACTTCACCTGAATCGAAGGAGCAACAAGGGTAAATAATAGGTAATTGCAATTCTGATGGAATAAGGTAAGCATTTGCCTCGCATCACCCCGCCCATTTCCAATCCCACCACTAATGGCACCAATAGTAGCATCATCTAAAGTGACAAAGGTAGCAGGGGCAAAGAGATAGCCTAAAGATAACAAAATTTTACCCATCGGTTCATTCAATTTGATCCTGCAGAATTAGATCCTCTCGTTTCAGAGCCAACATCAGTGCTAGTTTAAGATCTAGTCCCAGTCCCAGAGATAGTTTACCAAAAGAAAGAGGCAGTTTCCCTTGACCCAGTGGACCTTGTTTACCGAGTTGTTTCACCATCATAGGGAGTTGACCTCATTAATTCGATTGAAGTTCGAGCCATGACAACATCCATGTACCAAGTAAAAGAAGCAAAGGTATAGGTCACTAGAGCATGGGCAAAGGCACTACCAGTAGCTAAGGCAACGGTAACAGAGCAATAAAAAGACCCCGCAACAACACATTCTTTACTTTTTCAGCTCTGCTTGTGTATTCTCATTCTCTATGGCCCATTCCTTGCGTTTCATTATGGTCTGGCGTCACACATTTGCTTGCTCATTGGACTGGGAGTTAAGTGGATGGATCAAGGTCTGTCCAAATGATATATGTATAGAGAGCTTCCCAGAACTCACTCTTGTTTTGGGCATTGTTCCCTACCCCGATGATTCCTTCCACTCTACTTATTGACCCTGGTCTGTGCCTCAACCTTATGACCCTCTTGTCCGACTGCCTTTATGCTACCCCTGTTGTGCACGTATGGATCTACACAACTTCTATCTATCTATAGGAAGCAACTAAACGTCAGAAGTACCTCCCTCCTAGGTTCTTCTTGACATGGTGAGGGGAAGGAACAACATGCTATAACTCTCAAAATGGGATTTGCTATGTTGCTTCTGATGATGGTGAATCAACCAGTTAATAGTTCCCTGGCTTATCGATGAGGTAAACAACTTTTTCCACATATTATGGTTCAACCCTGGAAATTTTCGTTTGCTCTGGATCTAGAAATGGAAAAGATGTTGCAGGCTAAAATGGCGAAGATGCGGGCTAAGATGATGGAACAGGATCTCGAGCTACAATTGGTGCTCTTTTCTCTCGAACCACTTCTTATCAGGCAACTGGTTTATCAACCAGGATTGGAATGAATGTTGTGAGCTTTGGTGTTGAACTTCCTACTGTGTGATCTACCGGTCAAAGGTGTTCCTTTGATCTTGGTCCTGGGCGGAATCTCGAACTGAGTGAAGGTCTAACACGTGGAGTTTTGATCCACATTGATGCAGGGACCAGCACTGGGTAAACTTGACTGAATCATAAGTAAACTGATTATGGATCTTAAGTTGCTTCCATCACTATATCCTTTGCGGGTGATGTCCCGGGTGGATTATTTGATGACTCTGGCTCTAGAAACTCTGAAACTTAAACTCAATCTCGATCTTAAAAAGAGACTTAATAAAAAGTCAATAGGCTCTCGATCTCCAACCAATCACTATGGGCCAACCACTAATCCAGCCTGATTTCACAATTGAAATTCCAGCCCCTCGCCTCTGCTATCAAAGTAGATCAAGCCCTTGATTCTGATTCCATGGACTGTAGCTCTATTGATGCAATCCAAGGCGGTTGTAGTCAAGTAGTTGATATTGATCTTCGAGCCAACCCTGCTTATTGCCTATTTTCCTATGCGTGTTTCCAAGTTTTCCGTTGTCCAGTGACTTGCACTGGTGTTACATAAGTTTTGTCGATGTTTAGATATACTCTTATGGTTGGTCTCATTATCTGTCGTTCTTTGTTTGGGTTATTGATCCTGGCTAGTCCTACCTTGTAGCTGCTATTATATATTTTGCTACTTGTAGGTAAGCTATGGGCTTTCCCACATTTATTGCTTTTGGCTTTCGAAACGACCTTTTATCAGCCATATGTATGTGAACCATTTCACGGTAATACATTTGTACTATGTTCGATCCATGCCAAACAGTTGTACGCGTTACCTATCACTCTATTGTCATGCCATCATTATGTTGTCATTGTTGTTACATCGTTATAGCCGCTCTAATCACTACAGCCCAACCTAGTCAAACTCTATCTACGATGTATTAGTAGTTGTACGCATAACCTATCTGATGACGCCATTATTACAAGCCTATCCAATAAATGCTTAATTACCTACCTTTTATCTATGTACTACTAGCCCACTCTGCTGCTACTCTATGCATCGTAGCAATGCAATCCAGTCGCTCTATATACGTGTATGATTAGTTCTAAAATGTGATATATCTATACACGATCCATCCAGTGCTATCTGACATGCCACATTAATTAGCCTGCCTTTACACCTTCTATTCACCATTTCACAACCTAGTTTAACAACACTCCCTCCTTTTGTGATCCAATTACTACATATAAACATAAGCACCATCATATATGCATTTTTGAATTGATTGCTAACGTTAGATACTTGTAAGCACACAAGAAGTCGCATAGCCGAGACAGATGGGGAAGTATGTGTTATGGATTAGGGATGTGTTACATATTAGGTTTGCTTACCAATGGAAGTTCTTTACAAATGAGAGGGGTCCACGATGACATGGGATCAACATTGAGGTTAGTTAGGGCATTAGTGAGTGAATTATTCTGTGATCCGTGGTTATGAGTCTGTGATATAGGGATTTGTCACTTGCTGCCTTGAGTCTGTTGGATATGCATCGGTACACTTGCTTTAGTCCGTAGAGTTATGGATTATTCACTTCCAGCATAAGGACGTAGTGGGATATGCATTGGTAAATTGCAGCATGAAGACATAGAGTTATGGGTTCAACAACATGAGTCCATGGAAATTATTTTGATCACTTCCTGCATGAGGCCGTGGGNGGTGGGGGGGTTAGTTAGTGGGGTTCACATATGAATTAGTCCCCCCTGGGGGGGTGAACACAGAGCAGAGCAGTCTTGGTGCATAGTGTTGAATATAAATCCAGGTTTTGGTGATGGATGATGAGCCTACCGCCTGCCTCCTGGTTTGGGAATGATCAATAACCCTCGATTGATTATATGCCCATTACGCTCGTAGTCCTGCCCTTCCCTTGAATCCCTTACCTTAAGAACTAGGGTGACCCTATGGGTGGGAAGGTAGGGTTTGTTTTCTCCCAACCCTTCCTTATAACGTTCGATTGAGAGGGAAAGGAAATAAGGAAAAGTAATAATATGATTTCTACACTTGATTATACCTTCCCTTAGTCAACAAGTCAGAGTGTACGTACTGGACCTACCTCGCTGGCTAGGGGTGGGTTCTTCCATGCATGGCTTGTATTGCACTTTGATTCGTCATATCGTAATATAAGGCATAGCTATTTGATAAGGCATAATGTATTGATACAGTTTGAGGGGAAGAAATGTAGTTCACTTACCTAAACGTAAGGCATAATGTCAAGAATGAGAATGAGAATGAAATAGAAAGAAAAGAAATGCATAATTACATCTATAATAGCAACATTGTCTGCTAAAGCATAACCCTCTGTTGATTCGAAGTGGCCAGATGAGCGAAGGAGCACATTTTAGATTCTTTTAGTAGAGATGGATATAAATGGATGGATATAAGAGAAAAGAAGGATAAACAAGGTTGTCTCCAGAACCTAAGCAAAAGTAAGTATTTTCAACCCTATATAAGGGGTAAGACTCTAGGTAATCTAAGTGATAGAAGAGAGAGGGGAATGTATCCTTATAGAGAGTGGTGTCTTGTCGCTACTCTCTATAGGGGAAGAGTGCATGGTTAAAAGGTAATGGCTCCCACTCTATGTGTGCGGGATTTCCTTCGGGGCTAAAGAGGAATGAAAGAATCTTAACTCGACGGTTTTGTTTGTGTTTATCTGGGTGATTTGTGCCTCTTTGTAGTTAGGTAATAATCCCTAGTGGTATTGTCTCTGCGGCTGACTGGGCATATCTATGTAGATGGGTCATATTGTGTCTTCTTGTCCCGTTGGCTCGGTCATTTCTTCGCTATCTCTGATCCTGTTGGCTCGCCCATTTCTAATCGTTGGATCGCAAAACCAAATAAGATAAAAAGATCCGAAGTCTCATAATCTTGGGTAAGTCTTATTGCCTCCTCAGTCTTATGGAGATACCTTCCGCAGATAACTTTGTGAAGTATCAGAATTAGAAATATTCCCTAAAATAGCTACGATTTCTCAATCATTTTCTACTACTTTATTCATATCTTTATGCATCTTTTTTCATACCCGAAAGTAAGGATTCTCTCCCTTGTGCCATTGTTGAATGAGCGCACACTACTTGAGGGGAAAAATCATTAGTAGTTTCCCACTGAATTGATCCGAACTACTGGTTGAGGGGAAAAAATCATTAGCAGCTGCCCACCGCTTGGACGTAAGGAGAATCTCCACCTCTCCCCATTATTATCTACCTTAGTTAAGAAGGAAGATCTAGCTTCTAAAGGACTGGACCAATACCGGAAAAACCAGTAGCTTTCACACAAGGGTTGATGCGGGAGTGGTAAAGTGTATAGTTCGTTCATCTCCTTCCTGGTAACCCAACCCTAAGATCTCTTCCCAAAGTGCAATAAGGGCCCACCTGGCCACATAATAGATATGAGAAAGTCTATCCATCATTCATAAGCTTTGGCACAACGGTTCATGAGGCAAGAAAACTAGGGCCAATAGGGGAATAGAGACTCTAAATATAGAGGCTTTGAATAGCTATGGAATACGGAAGATCGAGGCACAGTTGAATCGCCTTACCTGTGCTTTCCTGGCTTCCAAGCTTAAAGAATCTAATGATCACCACGTATGTCTGCCGAAGGTCTTGACTCGTCGATTGGTTGCTTCCTTACCTTAAATAAGGTAAAGAGAAGCCCGTATGTTCGTGAAAGGTATTTACTTGTCCACGAGCCAGTAGTTGGTTAATCTCCTTTTACCCAACCCACCGTAAACAGGGGTTCACACAACGGTTCATGAGCTTTCACACAGTCGTAAAGTCTATAGTGGGTTAATATGCTCAAAAGTCTCTAGTTCGTTCATCTCCTTCATGTTATCACAATTACACATACGATTTACCTTATAGCTACAATTAACACAAATGATTGATTAGCATAGTGACCTTATAGCACAGTTCAATTAGCAAGGTTTATCAATCAACGGGGTTCAAGAGACGTGACACAAGGGTTCAAACAGAAGTCGGATATCCGGTATCCGCATGTTGATCATAATAAATGACCTAATAATTGCATGTCATTCACTCAATCCCCTATCAATTTAGGTTGTTCATAGCAAGAGCGTGGTGCCTATAGGAAGGAATCCTATCCATCGAGAGTTTCACCCCCAACAAAGCAAGCATCTAGGGTTAAGGAGTTCCCAATCCAGTTGATGATTCAAAGTGAGCAGATTAACCCTAAGTTGTTGGGGTTTACCTGGTTTCCCTTTCCAAGGCTTTTGTCCCTATCACCTATTTAAAGAATCTCCGGTGATAGCTTCACCCATAGGAAAAGTGAAGTCAGGATTAGAATGCAAACTTGTAGAATTGACCAGCCATAGCCACAGGGACTGCTTCCCTTTTTTCGGTCGTTCCTAATCATGAACATCGTAACCACGAAGGGCTCGCAGAATCGAGCCCTCCTTCCTATTTGACAAGGAAGAATTGTTTGCTTGACAACGGAAGGCAAGGAAGAAGAGCAGTTTTGATGTTGGAGGTGATGAGCCTTCAAGAACATCGTTTCTTTCTTGTCATTCTTGAGATATTTCATTATGTTCTATTATATACATAATAACGCTCTCGAAGAATTGAGAAAATAATTGATCCCAAGCCAATAAAATAAGTGGAGAAAACACAATAAGTGGTTGTTGGTCATGACGTTATGTAATTACGCTTTGACTTTCTAGGGGTTTATATATTGCTCAAGGCTTTTTCATTGAGTGTCCCATGATTTAGTTCCACTTTGGCGGCAAGGATTGAGGATTGGTGGTCCACTTGGAAGGATTCCACTGTCGTCTCGGGATTTGGATTGAGGATTTTCCGGTCCTACCATAAAGGCAAGGATGGATCTTAGGCCATTGATGATGTACGAAGAATAATCAGGATTAAAGTGTGGTCTTAGTCAGGCAGCCCATAAATCGTTCAATGGAGTGGTGAACGGGAATCATTTCGAACTTTTCCACAAGTGCTTCAAACACTTTATTAACTAAGGAAGTGCAATATTCTTATTCTTCTTATTCTTATATAAGATGATAGACGAATGAACCTAACGGCGGAACAACCAACCACACAATAGTCCCTCCCACTCATCACTACCTTAGTTAGGAGAATGAAAACCCATTCTCACTCGCCGCAAGGACTACGAACAGCTCATCACCGAGCCTAGCCATTGGTAGCGACTCTTTATTCTATCTAATTGAAGAAACCTATTTCGCCTATTTTCAATCCAATCATGAACCTTCCATCCATATGTTCAATTTTAGTCAATTTGTCACTCTCTATTCCTTCATCAATAGAACACCCACTTCACGTTGCATTCCTAGCCAACCCCAGCCTTTCACAAATCTTGACTCAGAGCAGGCGAACAAATTCTAGTTCTTTATGCATGCAACTGTAGGTCAAAAGTGGTTAGGTGAAGTGTTTTTCCTCTCCCTTAGTGTTTTTCCACTTCCGGAGAGAGATATACTCCTTTCTGAATCGCCAAAATTGTACGACCATGAATGGGTATTACTACCTTCTCGCTGCGTACGACCCATAGACATTCATGTTTTCAATCTTGTTTCCCGATTCGAATCCAAACGTCTCTCTCTTGAGTTTTGGACTACTCCGGTTCCAAGTCGCTACTTAAATCGTGACCCTTGCCTCCAGAGTGCTTTGACCTTCTAGCTAGAGTTCTTTAAGTGGCTTAGTGAAGGATGATGGCTTATGGGCTGTGGTTAACGAGAATTCAACGTGGTTGCCTGATGTGATGGATCATTCCTTTGCTTTGGGAACCGTGTGTATTTTCGTCCTTGGTGTATGTCTGTCCTTAGGTTTAGAGGTTCGTAGTGGGAATGAATTGGTGTGGTCTAGTCTAGGGTCCACCATCCATAATGTGGGTAGCAGCCATGCGTAGGGGCCTGCTATGTAGAACCCATGTTCGGTGTTCCGTCTCCCTTGGGGTAGAGGTTCGTGTTGTGCGAGTATAATGCGGTAAGTCATATGCGCGTGTGGTAGGAATAAATCTGTCAGGGTAGTGTGTCCTATCAGTGTAGAGTTTCTCCTTTCGGTGGAATTATACACCTTTGAGCTAGTTCCTTTGGTGAATGGGTATGTCCCAACGTTGGAAAAGAATCCCTATCGGTTTGAATATCTCCCTTCATGGGCTTTCCCCTTTCAGGGATGTAGGTTCTATGTCCTTCGACAACAACAAGGAAGATTGTCCGTTGGCGCTCACTAGCTCAATAGGTTGTCAAGTGTAATTACTACGTAATAATACATATGCTCTTTCCTCGGTAGAGATGCATCCCTATGGTTTAGTCTCTCTCCATTGGATAGTTCTGCCCTGTGGGGTGAAGATCATCCTTGCTTGTCTGTCGCCAAGTTAAGTTGGCACTCACATGTTCAACAAGCTGTGGAGTTCTATTATGCATGCAATAATCCGTATTCTTGGGTAGATACGTCTGTAATAATCTGTATTCTTGGGTAGAGTAGCATTCCTTCGTCTTGTGTCCCTCCCGGCTCATCCCTTTCGGGATGTGATTCTTCCTTCGGAGGAGTGTCTCCCATAGGTGTCCATCGTTTCTCAAGTAGTGGAGGATCATTCACTGGCGCTCACTGGCTCGGGAGGATAGATCGATCCTTGTCGGGAAGTCTTTCTCCCCTTCGGTGTGAGTTTCACCACAATGGGACAGGTGTTTGAGGATTGTTCGCACCTCACTTGCTCGGGAAGTTTAAAAGGGTCTCGAGGGAGAGGTCATTTATGTACTCGACCTTTTCAAACGTAAGTCGAGGGTTTCAAATTATAGATAGAAAGCCTCCTCAACCTTAAAAAGATAGGTCGACTGCCGGTCCCCTTTCACTTTAAGCAGTCGAGTGCTTATAACAGACCTCGACCTGGTCCCAAGTATTATATCAAAGGAGATTGACTCGATAGAACTCCCTATTATAGATAGGTCGAGTGCCTAAAGGCCCAAGTATTATATCAAAGCAAAAGCTTTCAAAGGGTTTCAAAATCTTTCACGAGTGTCCCATCTCCATCAGTGGAGGCAAGTGCAACAGGTAGGTCTTTTTGTCTATGCACCCGGGCAATTTCTTCACTTGTTAGGATGAGTGTCGATTCAACCCTAAGCTTCTTTCTTTCCACAGCTAGAAAATAAGAATAAGTCATTTCCGCCATACTTTGTCCCTGATCGAGAAGATGTAGTTCATGTGTCGGGCTCTTTAGCCCATATTGGAGAGTGTGCTTGCGTCCTTCTTCCCTACCACCATTTCCTTAATTTTTCTTAATGGATTCAAAATGGATAGTGAAGAGAAAGCAGCTTTTGAGTCGTTATGCACAGGTGCGACTACTACTACGAAGAGGGTGAATCCCCCAGTTGTTCATGTTTGCTCGACCCGTCGATCCAGTTATGAGCAAGTTGACGAGGAGATCTCCAATAGGCCTTAGGTGCTCAACTAATGAAATTGGATGGAGGAGTAGGAAATCCCATCCACTTGTTCAAAGGTTGAGGCGGCTCAAAGCTCTACCAATTAGAAGGAACCACATATGCCTGAAGCACCAAAGGAGGTGGCTTCGAAGCTTTAAAGAGGTATGGCGGGAAACACTTCTACCAATCTACAGGGCTATCACATTATTCTCTGGCCATATTTTCCAACCCTTTGACAATTCCTTCATATCGCTACTGCTCTCCGATGCTACTGATGCTAATGGATTTCTTGAATGGATATATTTTGTGATTAAGGAGGAAAGGTCTCTATACGTGGCTATCTATCTACGTGGAAAATTATATACAATTGCTTTCCAACCCATCTCCCCAACCAGTCAGACTCATTTAAAGCATATGCATACATGTGAGATTGATAAGTGGTTCTCCCTCGATAACTGCTCTATGAATGTCACATCCACATAGCACTTTATTAGGTTATTCCCACTCTTATCTCCCTCGATAAGTGTTGTTGCTCCAAAAATGCACCAACTAATAGCAGTAATCTGATTTCTCTCTCGAGGCGTATTCCCTCCGTAACTGCTTCAGAGCTGCACCAACTAATAGTTTAAAGCATATACATACCTGTGAGATTGAGGAGAATTGCAGGGCCAACCAACCCTCTCTCTTGCCTGTGAGGTACCTCTTATAATTGATTCTATCTCTATACAGCCTAGGTATAAGCCTGTGCTCTTTACTATGTATCTCCCATTCCTGAGCCCCGGTCTAGAGAGAAGCAGGGGCTCAGCTGGGGCACTAAATCGTCCTCTCCTCCTCTACCTGTATTTCATTGTTAATAAGCCCATATTTGAGTAGGGGACAACAAACATAGCTACTCAAAACACAATTATTCAGGCAGTAAGCATCAAACGTGGTGAACCTACCTTTCTTAGTGCTAGTGGGGATGGAAGCCAACCCCCTGAGAGACGAAACAAAAGGTAGTGACGAGAGCACTAATGCTTTAGATGAATGAGACGGATAAAGTAGTATATGAGACCGCTATCAATCCAACTATGCCATGGTTCAAAGCGAAGGATCGAAGCTGGCAGACGAAGAATTGGTCTTCTTATGGCCCATGTGCTGATGATCCCGCTATTTCCATGTCTCCGAGGCAGTTCAAGGTTCTTAATCGAGCGGCTAGGACTCTTCCCCTATACCCCTACCTAAAGAACTAGGTCCTAATCGAGTCTACTAGGAGGGGGGGAAGGATGGGTAGTGAGTTACATGTAGAGGCATAGATTATATTATAGAGAGAAAGTACCAAGATTGTGTGCACCCCAGGGGCCAGAACTGGTCCTATTCATCGTAGGCAAGCACTAGACCATCTATGCAATGTGGATTTTTATGTGGGTGCTTAACCAGGAGAGTACAATTAGTCTGCAGTGTATTAACCAAGAACGTACTATTTCTTCCAGAGGGACCAGACCTGCGTAGTCCAATTCGTTGGCTGGCTTTTGAACTTGCGAGAATACAGTGTGAGTTGTAATAGACCCGTATAATGGGTCATAGGGATCGAGCAACATGCTAGAATGCAGAGTTGGGGGTCTTTATTCTGTTCGATTTGATGAGTATTAGGGGAATTAGGGGCATATATAATATTACTTAGATAATCTCTTAGGGGCGAGCAATAAGACCTTCGTGTAGTGCCAATCCTAGCGTTTTCACCTCCTAAAGATAGAAAGGAATAGGGGAAAAGTAACCCTTACGTTACTATGATTAGCTCTTAGGCTACATTACATTTTTATTCTTAATAGTGTTGTATAACACCCATCGACACTCTTTGTTAGTAGCCTACCCGCTACGGACCCATTATTAGCTTATATACAATAATTCTTTCAAGGTGTTGTACCGCTACATTGGCATTCATCATTTGCATCAGTTTTGCTAGTAGACCCTTCCATCGACACAACCTTTGTGTTTCTACGCTATTTGTGTGGGATGTATGGAGATGGTTCCACCCAAACAACATATAGCTTTGAATTAATAGGATTTGTGACTAGGGGATCAGGATCTGCATCTGTGTCGTTATGGGTATGAACCTGTGCCTCATACTGCATTGAACACTTATGTTATTCCTCCTAACTAAGTTCCTGGGGCCGGTAAACTCCTTAAGCATTAAGCACTAAGACCGGGCGATTAAGCACTAGTACTCATTTTCACGATTGAAGCGGGAAGACTACATCGTATAATAAGAGCAAGTGCACATTTCAGTGTAGATAAAATATCCACCGGAAAAATATGCGCATTTCCCTAATGGATGACCTTATGATTGTCAATTCCCTATCATATCCCTACGCCCATATAACTATCAACAACAAAGGATAGCCATATGATAGCACATATGATCATAATGTAAAAGTAAGAGAATAGAGATATGGTTATCCTGGTATTCACCTAGTTATTTTACCATTAGTGATCCCCCTGTCCTTAGCTTATAACCAAAGGGATATACTAGTAATTATGTCTGTACCTAGATAAACTACTACCTAAAAATTATATAACATCATAACCTTACAGAATATACCAATATCTGGTGGAAAGGTATAGGAGATTAATGCATATAATGAAGAAGGTGGTTTCCCATATAAAGATATATCTAAAGGTGCTATAGTATCCCTATTATGTACCTTTAATATACAACTTAAGAATAAGGTTATGGATATTTATATACCCTAAAGACTAAGAGTACTTATC
>ML820596.1:9724-34161 GCA_009831015.1 Picea engelmannii
GCTCTAAGTAACTTCATTTATAAGTTGATAAGTAGGCACACTTAAATCTTTTTCTTCCTCATACTTAATACTCATGTCTTAATACTCTTGAACATAACATAAGTGTGAGTTATCTCTTTTCCATTGATAGGCAAGTTGTTCTTTCCCTTGTTGTTTTATCTCTTACTTTGCAAGCTATCTAATTGTGAAATCAAGTGACTTGCTCTGACATAGCATATATGTGTTAATGCTCTTAATCTCATAAACTTAATCAACACATCTTTCAGGCTGAAGTGAGTTTCGGCCAAGTCACTAAATCACTCTCTGAAAGTGTCATAAAACTCTTAAAACACTCCAAAACACTCCTAAAAGTCTACCTAATTCATATAATAACTTAATAGACTCTTTAGGGTACCTTAGACCACCATCTTCACCATCTAAAATAGGACTTGAGGAATGCAACGGAGGGTGTAGGCAAGGGACTATCTCACGGTACACAAGATGTGTCATTTCCGGGAGTACTCTTGTCTTAGGACTAACCGAGAAAGCTAGGGTTAGCCTCGTTGCTATACTATCTTGAGAATCCAACAGTTATTTGGCAATAGGGGGAGGAGGCTTTGGTGAAAGCTTAATAAAACTTAACGATCTTAAGAAATCTTAACAACTCAACCTTGGGCTTAATCTAATAAATACCTTGAGGGTTTAGTAACTAAGAGTGAGTCATCTTCATAACACTTGTGCTTAAATCTTTAAATCTTCTTTGTTGATGTGGTAATATGTTGATGACAATCTTCTAAATGTTACGTGATGCTTTAATCTCTTTATATCCCGCACAAACACAAAATAATTAAAGTGGTTAGCTTGCTTGTTGTATTTTAACATTCTTTGAATTGTAAATCTTGTGTCTAATATTTATTTGATCAAGTTATTCTTTTGTAAGTAATATTGTAATCTATTTGTAACGAACAACCCCTTAACGTTTTTGACCCCAAGCCCAATCTTTAGGCACTAGTCTTAGTTGCCCTAGGAAAAGGTTTGATTTACATGCTAACCCTTGCACCTTGCATTGTTGCCTTAGCATCTTAGGTTAGAATCCCCAAAGCCTTAACAAATTAAAAATAACTCTTAGAACTTAACTCTAAAACTAATCTAGAAACTAGGGACTACCCCCCTTAGCTTCCCTAGGAGTGAGACTAGACGGAAGAGGTTCCGGTCAAAGTGACAACGTGGGTTGTGAACCTAGGCATTGTGCCTCCAAGGACACACTAAGTGAGCCGGACTTAGCTCACATTTGCAAGTGTGTATAAGGATGGCAACATACCTGTCCTGTCTTCTGAACCTGGACCATTCCTCACCCTGGGCCATTCTTCCTACACTAATCAAAGTGTACCCTGGAGAGAATGTATAAACCCTAAGGAATGTCTGTCCTTGATTGCTGAGCCTGGACCATTCCCCACCCTAGGCCATTCCTCCTACACTAATCAAAGTGCCATTCCTCCTACACTAATCAAAGTGCACCCTGGAGAGAATGTATAAACCCTAAGGAATGATTGTCTAGACCATTTCCTTTGTTAACCACAAGAGGAAAAGACTGTCATGTATCAACCTCCAAAATGGACCATTCCTCATGTTAACCACAATGAGAAATCATTGTCCGATGAGGCGGGCCAGTCTTCTTGAGTACCCTCAAGAAGAGAGACTGCCCTAGACCACTCCCCATGTTAACCACAATGGGAAGTCACTGTCTATGATACATCAGCAATCTGGACCGATTTCCCATGTTAACCACAATGAGAAATCGTTGTCCGTCAGAAATCTCAATCCACTTTCCGAACATGAAAGAATCTACCCAAGCTGGGCTATTTTTCAATCTCGAAAATAAATGTCTTCAATAATATTTTCAATGCTCTCTCCTAACCTGGAGAGTCATTTCTTCCCTTTCAACTAAGGGAGTTATTTCCACAATCCCCATCTTCTCTCGGAAATATGCAAACTTTATTCTAGATAGTGGCTTCGTCAGGATGTTTGTTGTTTTCTCATCTGTGGGGATGCACTCGAGCTTTACTTCTCCTTCCTGGACTTTATCTCGAATAAAGTAGTATTTGATCTCAATGTGTTTCAACCTTTCATGAAACACACGATGTTCTGATAATCTTATACAACTCTGATTATCGGAATGTATTATGGTTGATTCTATAATCTGATCAAATAGATCAGAGATTAACTTCCTTAGCCAAATTGCTTCTGTGCATGCTTCACATGCTGCGATATACTCTGCTTCTGTTGTGCTGAGTGCGATAGACTTATGTTTCCTGCTGCCCCAAGATATCACTTCCTGCCCAATCTGAGTCTGTGAATCCATGAAGTTGTATATCGATGGATGTTGTATATCTCAAACCATAGTTTATTGTTCCACGAATATATCTTAATACATGCTTTGCAGCTATCCAATGCTCATGTCTCGGTTCCACCTGGAACTGGCTTAGTGTATTCACGGCAAAACAAATGTCTGGTCGAGTATTTACCAAATACATTAATGACCGAATTAGTTGTCGATATAGAGATGGATCTACTGGATCATAATCTGGATCCTTTACTTTTCTTATATCTGTATTCATCGGAGTGTCCATGGACTTACAATCCATCATTCCAAACTTCTGAAGGATATTTATTGCGTATTTTCCTTGTCCAAGGAATACTTCACCACGCTTCTGCCATACTTCTAGTCCCAAGTAATAATGCATGAGACCTAGATATTTCATATCGAATTTAGTAGCTAGTTCCTTCTTGCACTGGATGGTGAGAGACTCTTCACCTGTTATGAATAGATCGTCAACATATAGTAATAGAATTACAGATGCATTGTCCACGACTTTGTAATAGAGGTTTGGATCTGCATGACTCTTGGAGAAACCAAGTCTTGTTAAATAGTTGTCCGTTCTGGCATACCAAGCTCTTGGTGCTTGCTTGAGTCCATAAAGGGATTTCTTCAATCTCCACACATGAGTGTCTCTAGAATGTACCTCAAATCCTTGGGGTTGTTCAATATATACTTCTTCTTCAATTGCTCCATTGAGGAAAGCTGTCTTTACATCCATCTGATTTAAGTTCCATCCCATAGAAGCGGCAAGAGATATAATATCTCTAATGGAAGTATATCTAGCCACCGGAGCAAAGGTTTCGTCATAATCTTCTCCCTCCTTATAGGAGAACCCTCTAGCTACGAATCTTGCCTTGTATTTATCCACACTTCCGTCTGCTGCATGTTTGATTTTATATACCCATTTTGAAGTTACCACTGATTTCTCTTTAGGTCTTGGTACAATTTCCCATACTTAATTCTTCATAATGGATTGATGTTCTTCATCCATAGCTTCTTTCCATTGTCCCTTTTGCACGGCTTCGTCAAATGTGGTAGGTTCTTCATCTAGAAGCTTCGCCATGTATGTGGCATAGCTTGAGAATCTTTTAGGTCTTTTAGTCTTTCTGAATGTTCCTTCTGGAACCTTGAGTCTTTCTGCATCTTGTAATGTGGCTTCAAGCCAAGCTGGTCGTTTCTTGGTTTTAGGTATGCTATTTGAATCAATGTTTTCACATGGTTCCATAGGATGATCAGGTTGTTCATTTTCGTCATTTTCGTTTTCTGCGCTTTCTTCATTAGGTTCTTCAATCTCTTCTTCTTCAATAGTTTCTTCTATGGATTTCTTGAAGGCCATCATTTCATTGAATGTTACGTCTCTGCTGACTTCGATCTTGTGTTGTTCTGGAATATATATTCTATAAGCTTTGGATGAATCACTGTATCCCATGAATATCCCCTTCTTTCCTGAGAGTTCTAGTTTATTCGTTTTATCCTTGGGAATGTGAGAGTGAACAGGACATCCAAATATTCTTAGGTTTTCCACGTTAGGTTTCTTACCCGAGAAGGCTTCTTCTGGTGTCATGTTTTTCAATATACGATGAGGGCTTCTATTCTGCACATATATTGATGTCATTGCTGCTTCTCTCCATAAGAACATGGATAAACCTTGATCATTTAGTAAGGCTTTTATGGTCTCTTCAATAGATCTGTTCTTTCTTTCTACCACACCATTTTGTTGAGAATTATGAGGAACAATCAACTCCCTCTTAATCTCTGACGATTTGCAGAATGCAATGAATTCCTTTGATGTGTATTCTCCTCCATTATCTGTTCTTAGCGCCTTGATCTTCTTATTCGTGAGGTTTTCTATCTCTGCTTTGAACTCTTGAAACTTTTTGAATACTTCGTCTTTTGTCTTTAGTAGATATAGCCAAGTCTTTCTTGAATAGTCATCTATGAAGATTACGTAGTAAGAAGATCCTCCTAGAGATTTTACTGGCATTGGACCGCAAACATATGAGTGTATTAGATCTAGAATCTCCTTAGATCTGTTGTTGCTGCTTGGGAATGGTTTCTTGATAATCTTCCCAAGAGCACATCCTTTGTAGATTCCTTCATGTGTAGACTACAACTATGGTATTCCTTCAACCATCCTTTTGAGAAAGGGTAATGCTTGAAAGTTAATGTGAGCGTACCTTCTGTGCCAAAGCTCATTGGGGTTGACTTCGTTATGTACAAGAGATTCTTCATTTTGTTCTAGTAGTCTATACAGATTTCCTTCACGACTTCCAATAACCCTAGCATTCTCTATGCTGGAGTATTTATGCCATGATAACACCTTTCCATCCATGAAAGTTATTCTGTTTCCCTTGTCTTCTAGGCAAGATATCGATACAAGATTCTTTTCTAAACCAGGTGTTAGCAACAATTCTTGTCTCGAGCATAAGAGTATCCAGGTTTGTAGGCTGCACGACAAGCACCCAAGTGTAGCACAGAAAAATCTCGTTTTTGGTTACCAATCAAATGAACAAGCAAAGTTATGTTGTCAACGACCAAGATCCATCTATAGAGCAGATCAACGATCGGCGGGCAATCACGGTTAGCAGAGTTGCGCCAGGATTAGCGCAATGGGTAGCGCTTATATATCACCAAAAAGATCTCAGTCGTCCATCCCAGAGGAGTACATGGCACACGATCGAGCTCTATCACCACTTCTCCCTTCATGACTTTGAAGAACAAGGACTAGCCTCCTCCCAGCCGCGAGACGCGAAGTGCCGAAGGCGTCCAGGGCCCTAGCCCACAGTCTTGCCGAGATGATCAGGGCCATCCATCAGAGAGGGACACGTGGTGTGGGATTAGGCTCTATCGCCTCCTCGCCTTTTGTAACTTCAAAGCACAAGGAGCAGCCTCCTCCCAACCGAGAGACGCTAAGTGTCGAAGGCGTCCAGGACCCAGGCCCATAGTCTTGCCGAGATGATCAGGACCGTCCATCAGAGAGGGACACGTGGTGCGCGATTAGGCTCTATCGCCTCTTCGCACAACGCGACTTTGAAGAATGAGGACAAACCTCCTCCTAGCCGCGAGACGCGAAGTGCCGAAGGCGTCCATGACCCGAGCCCACAGTCTTGCCGAGATGATTAGGATCGTCCATCATAGAGGGACACGTGGTGCGCGATTAGGCTCTGTTGCCACCTTGCCTTTCGTAGCTTTGAAGCACAAGGAGCAGCCTCCTCCTAGCCGCGAAACGCGAAATGATGAAAGTGCCTTTGAAGATAGGCACAGGGTCACAGCTCGTGGTCACTTGGGGGCGATAGAAAGAATTGCAGAAAGGGCCGAAGCGCCGGGTTTAGTTGCAGAAGGGATCACCGTGTTCTCCAGAGACAAGTTCGGTTCGACCTTGATCTTGGTCCTCGCTAAAAATGAATGAAGGTGGATGGATGTAGTTGAAACCTCGGCTCACTCATTAAATGTGAGGCATGGAGGTTCTGGTAGGTAGTTTGCCCAAGACCGTCCGGTGTGCAGATTGATCTGAGAGGCCCATGCCGATCTGATGTTCTCGTCCGACCAGAGGAGTCTGCACATGCCATTTTAGCCTTTAATGTTTCAGTTACCTCCCTTGCAAAGGCCATGTAGAGTTAAGGTGACGTCTGACAAAGGAGTTCAGGCCATATTTGACTGAGGAGACGCCACACCTTGAAAGTCTTGAGATGCCTCTGCTGGGTGAAAGTGGAGGAGTATATGTAGGAATTTTTTCCATTTTTGTAAGCATCGATGGTTGAGCGAGGCTCCCGATTGTAAAGTTTTGATGAAGCATTGGTTGCTCTGGTTATGTATTGGCACTTGAGACTTCTTGCCTTATGAATGTTATCTTCTTTCCATCTCTTTGTTTACACTGTGTTAGAACAACTCGAAATTGGAGGATCCAGTCGAGTTGCGCTGTTATAGGATGATGTATATTGGATCACTGTAATGGTTGCATTGTTTCTAATTAGTCCATGTATTTTCTCAACGCTGAATGACTTGGAATTGGAGGATCCAGTCAAGTCACCCCTTCAGTTCCTTGAAGCTCTGAACCAAGAGGATCTTGTATTCTGAGTTTTTCTTCCTCAAGCTGCTCAAAGGCCTGATGCCCGAAGCAGTCTTGCTCACTCATCTGACCAAGTCTTCCATCTGCTCATTTTATAATCAACTCACTTACTGAAGTTAGATCAAGACCTCCTTTGTTTTTCTACATACCAGACTGGTTTTCTGAGTTAGAGCAATATCTTCTTGAGTCTCTATCCATTCGATCACCCCTTTAAAACAAATTGTGACATAAAACTGATGGGCGTCGGGCTCTGCTCTTGCTGCAATCCAGAAGTGACTTCCAACACCAACATTTCTGGTGTCGTTGTCGGGGACGAAGTTGAAGATTTTCCCTGGGATTGAACGACATTGAGCCTCTGATTCTGAAGGTGCATCAGGCATCAGAGCCCTTAAAGATTGCTACTGTGCACCTGGCGATTCCACTGTGGCGACTCCAAGGTTTCCACATCACTGTTTCAGTTGCAGCTACTTTAGCACGCCTGAAAACTGACCCTGAGGAGCTCTCTCGAGAAGGTTTCAGCAGCTGCTTTCTCAGCCTGAGAAGCTTCCTGGGGTAACAACAACGTAAGATCTGGCCTTTGATGGTGAACAAGGACCAGACATATTCAAAGCTATGAGTCTTTCACCTAGCGACTCCATGATTCGAGGATCGATTGGCGACTCCGCTGATTCAGAATGGAGAAAATCCTAGCTAGGAGGTTTGCTCCTTTTAATTTTTCTGCTATTCCTGGTTTTCCTAATGATGTCCCTTCTCCGAATGAATGGGGAGATTATTTGCCCATATTTAGGGAGCACGAAGAGGACAACCCTGCTCAGCACCTCTGTGAGTTTCATGAACTCATGCACCAGTTGGAGATACATCACGAGGATGTATTATTGAAGATGTTCATGTTCTCGTTAGCAGGGGATACTCGTGAATGGTATCACTCTTTACCCCCCGCTAGCATTTCCTCACTCAGTGAATTTCATGTAGCATTTAACAGGCGCTATCAAAAGATGTATTCCTCCGAGTTTAGCTGTCATAGCTGTTGTGAGGAATGTGAGGACAGTGAGCAAGATATGGCTGTGCCTCTTGGAGGTTATGAGGATGGAAGAAGGTATAGGAACGAGGACCCTGGGGAGGAGGAAGATGCTTTGGGTGAAGCTAGGAAATTGGTAAAATCCCTCTCTGCCCAACTGGATAGGTGGGAAGTTAAACGTTATGGGGAGGTGTTTCCATCCTTTGAAGAAGATGCTCTTGGTATCTCTACAATGGATGATGATGAAGACCCCAGGGAGGAAGAAGGTGCTCTAAGTAGGCTGATGGAGTGGGTGAAGTCCCTCTCTGCTCGACTAGAAAGGTTGGGATCTGAAGACAACGTGGAGGATTTTCTAGTCCCTAAAGAAGATGTTTTTGACCCCCCTACTGATCATGATAACATTGAAGTTTTCTGCATGGTAGAGGCCTTGCAATCTGCTCCTGACGTGCCTGTTGTACCAAGCTTTGATGCTTATTTAGAAGAGGAGCAGCAGAGCCCCGCGCCATAGTTTGCTAACTAGAGGAGCAACCCACCTGCATATGACAGCTACGAATCAGATTTTGAGCTGGATATGCAGGATTTCCAGGGACAAACTTCAGAGCCTTATCCTCTATTCATTAAGCAAGGACATTGCAAGGAAATCAACCATCCTGAGTAGCAGTTGGAAGAGCAGAGCTTTCCCATGGTCCCTATTTATGATGATTATGAATTTGATCCCTGGGAGAGTTATGAAGAGCGGGAAGAGGACCAAAAGGGGGTGTTGTTTACAGCCTGCACAGAGGTCACCAAGTAGCCGTTTGAAGAGCATAACTTTCCCACGGGTCCTGTTTATGACAATTTTGAATTTGACCTGGGGGAAGAGCCAAGAGAAAAGGAGAAAGAACCAGAAGAGCAACTGAGGGCACATATTATCTTCTGTCTGGAGCCAGTCAGCAAGCAACCACTGCCTGAGATCAGTGAGCCTACATCAGTTGCCCACCGACCTGTGCTTAACAGAGATATTCAACCACACGTGAATAACTGTATAGCAGAGGAGGTTGTCTGTCGCCCATTTTCTAGAGTTTGCCACTGGTCCTATGATCCTGTGGAGGAATACATGGAGTTGTATTTCCTTCACAACTTGGAGCCACTCTATTTCATATCAACTTCAGCCTGTGAAGAGGAGTTGAAGAGTGTAATCGTTATGTTGTCACGGTTACACCATCTGTTGATGATCGTCGACAAAAAGAAGGAACTTCTATTTAGGAAGTTGCTTGAATGGCTATGGTGGAAGTTTTCTTTCACCTAGCCCCCATGTAAAGAATTTTACTGGTCTAGGATTGTACATAAATAAGCTCTTTTGAGCATGTACATTTATTGTTTCGCTTTTACTTTTACTTTTCGGCCTATATTTTCAGCTGGGTGTTTCGCCAGACTCCATAGCCCAACAACAAGGCACTGGAACTGCAAAAGATTCCTTAGAGCATCACAGGGACGACTCTATCCCCCATGGAGCCTAATGTTAGCAACAATTCTTGTCTCGAGCATAAGAGTATCCAGGTCTGCAGGCTGCACGACAAGCGCCCAAGTGTAGCACAGAAAAATCTCGTTTCTGGTTACCAATCAAATGAGTGGGCAAAGTTATGTTGTCAATGACCAAGATCCATCTATAGAGCAGATCAACGATCGGCAAGCAATCACGGTTAGAAGAGTTGCACCAGGATTAGCGCAATGGGTAGTGCTTATATATCACCAAAAATATCTCAGTCGTCCATCCCGGAGGAGTACGTGCACACGATCGAGCTCTATCGCCACTTCGCCCTTCGTGACTTTGAAGAACAAGGACCAGCCTCCTCCTAGCCGCGAGACGCGAAGTGCCGAAGGCGTCCAGGACCCAGGCCCATAGTCTTGACGAGATGATCAGGACCGTCCATCAGAGAGGGACACGTAGTGCGCGATTAGGCTCTATCGCCTCCTCGCCTTTCGTAACTTCGAAGCATAAGGAGCAGCCTCCTCCCAGCCGTGAGATGCGAAGTGCCGAAGGCGTCCAGGACTCGGGCCCACAATCTTGCTGAGATGATTAGGACCGTCCATCAGAGAGGGACACGTGGTGTGCGATTAGGCTCTATCGCCTCTTCGTGCATCGCGACTTTGAAGAACGAGGACCAACCTCCTCCCATCCGTGAGATGCGAAGTGCCGAAGGCGTCCAGGACCCGGGCCCACAGTCTTGCCAAGATGATCAGGACCGTCTATTAGAGAGGGACACATGGTGCGCGATTAGGCTCTGTCGCCACCTCGCCTTTCGTAGCTTTGAAGCACAAGGAGCAACCTCCTCCCAGCCGTGAAATGCGAAATGCCGAAAGCGCCTTTGAATATAGGCACAGGGTCACAGCTCGTGGTCACTTGGGGGCGATAAAAAGAATTGCACAAAGGGCCGAAGCGTCGGGTTTAGCTGCAGAAGGGATCACCGCGTTCTCCAGAGACCAGTTCGGTTCGAAATTGATCTTGGTCCTCGCTAAAAATGAATGAAGGTGGATGGATGTAGTTGAAACCTCGGCTCACTCATTAAATGTGAGGCAGGGAGGTTCTGGCAGGTAGTCTGCCCAAGACCGTCCGGTGTGCAGATTGATCTGAGAGGCCCATGCCGATCTGATGTTCTCGTCTAACCAGAGGAGTCTGCACACGCTATTTTAGCCTTTAATGTTTCAGCTACCTCCCCTGCAAAGGCCATGCAGAGTTAAGGTGACGTCTGACAAAGGAGTTCAGGCTAGATTTGACTAAGGAGATGCCACACCTTGAAAGTCCTGAGACGCCTCTGCTGGGTGAAAGTGGAGGAGTATATGTAGGCATTTTTGCCATTTTTGTAAGCATCGATGGTTGAGCGAGGCTTCCGATTGTAAAGTTTTGATGAAGCACTGGTTTCTCTGGTTATGTATTGGCACTTGAGACTTCTTGTCTTATGAATGTCAGCTTCTTTCCATCTCTTTGTTTACACTGTGTTAGAACAGCTCGGAATTGGAGGATCCAGTCGAGTTGCACCGTTATAGGATGATGTATGTTGGATCACTGTAATGGTTGCATTGTTTCTAATCAGTCTGTGCATTTTCTCAACGCTGAATGACTTGGAATTGGAGGATCCAGTCAAGTCACCCCTTCAGTTCCTCGAAGCTCTGAACCAAGAGGATCTTGTATTCTGATTTTTTCTTCCTCAAGCTGCTGAAAGGCCTGATGCTCGAAGTAGTCTTGCTCACTCATCTGACCAAGTCTTCCATCTGCTCATTTTATAATCAATTCACTGATTGAAGTTAGATCAAAACCTCCTTTGTTTTTCTACATACCAGCCCGGTTTTCTGAGTTAGAGCGATATCTTCTTGAGTCTCTATCCATTCGATCACCCCTTTAAAACAAATCGTGACATAAAACTGATGGGCGTCGGGCTCTGCTCCTGCTGCAATCCAGGAGTGACTTCCAACGCCAACACCAGGTACATATAAAACATTGCTTAAGTGAACATAGTTATTTGTTTTCATTTTGTTGGAGGCTTTTCCAAATCCTTCCACGAGGTAAGTGGTTTTGTCTCCAAGCTCTACCTTGAATGAGGTATTCTTCTCATTTAGATTTGAGAGGCTGGCTTGATCTCCTGTCATGTGCCTAGAAGCTTCGCTATTGATTATCCACATGTCATCTTCAATCGTTCCAGTGAGTGCTGAGTAATGTAGAACACTGATTGTTTCACTCATGTCTTTGGTTGACTTGTAACTGGTCATGCCTTGATCCAAAACTTCAACTTCATCGTTTCTGTCTTCTGAGAGAGCCAAAAGGTACGTTGAGTTAGGGTGCATTTGAAGCTGCTCCTGCTAGTAACCCTAGCGACAGTGTCTTGGAAGCTGCTCCTGCTAGTAACCCTAGCGACAGTTCCTCAGGGAGCTCAATATCCTAATAGTTATGTTTCCTTCCAGCTGTAAGACTGAATGAAGGAGGTGTGGGCCCATAACCTATTAGAATATGAAAGTTTGTGCTCGTTTTACCATTGACAATACCCTTGTCACCCAACCATAGGCCGAAGCCACCCTCCGAGCACCTTGACCTTGACAGAGAAAATAATCTTGGTAGCAATCCAATAGCCAAGAGAGGCTAATGCACCAAACAAGAAGTAACCAAGCTAATCAGATAATCCCACCCAAAAACTAGGGCAACACCTTCCCCAAGACTTGCGCACAAAACTGTTGGATTGCAGTGATTAGATAATCCCACCCAAAAACTGGTGCAACACCTTCCCCAGGACTTGCGCACAAAACTGTTGGATTGCAGTGCGTAGAAACTGCTCTCTGCAATTCTGAGAAGTGTGTCAAATGAGAGACTGGCACCCTGTATTTATAGTGATTATGACAGACTTATTGGTGCTGACTTCTCCTTCTGGGTACTAATTAATTCATATTAATTATCTATTGTCAGTCGACATCTTGTCTAGGGTTTCCTTCATTTCTTTGCTTCCTTTCGGAACATTCTAATCCCTTCAAAGGTCACAATAGAGGTTCATACCTCCCAGAGCTACCTTAATAATAACAGTGGTCACTTTACAGTTTTTGAGGATTCTGAGCTTGTTGTGAACCTTGTACGAGAGATATATTCCCCTAACAACAAGTTGATGAAACTATACACCCAAACTGTTTGGCCACTTATCTCGAACCTATTATCTTTCAACATTACTCATGTTAAGAGGGAATTGAACTCAATGGTTGATCGATTAGTTGTTTTTGCAGCCTCTCCTAATCGACAACTTCTGCCTCAAAGACCTGATTGTACTTTTCAATATCTATATTGTCCACATATCCTTGACAATATAGAATCATGGCAGGTCTTCCCTAGCGATGCGAGCATATGTGCTTTCATTCAAAATGAACTTTATAAGCCTAAGGAAATTCTATCCTTGGAAGATAACAAGATTCCTAAGGGCTTGACTCCTCTAGAAAGTTCATTTTCATCGAGTGATGTAGGCAACAAAGAGAAACATAAAGAAGAGGAGTAGAAAAGGAATGTGGGTGAAACAATCTCCTTGAATATTGGAACACCCGAGTCTCCAAAGAATGTTAAAATAGGTGCCCAATGTTCCGATGAAGAAAAAATGAAGTTTGTTAGAATGCTTGGCGAATTTCAAGATGTTTTTGCTTGGTCTTATGAGGATCTTCATGGTTTTGATCCCACTCTTATACAACATGCTCCAATTTTGTTCCCGTTCGAAAAAAAACTGGTCAGATCAGATTATGTGTAGATTTTCGCGCATTGAATCAGGCTAGTATAAAAGATCACTTTCCTCTCCCTAATATGGAAATGATTTTGCAGCAAGTTCCAGGGTCACATATGATGTCCTTACTTGATGATTTCTCTGGTTACAATCAAATCAAGGTAAAAAGGGCAGATAAATATAAAACCACATTTATTGCTTGTTGGGGCACTTTTTCTTATGAACGTATGCCTTTTGGTATCTAATGCAGGTGCCACTTTTCAAAGAGCTATGCAAATAGATTTTGATGATTTGATCGACAAGATTATTCAGATCTATCTTGATGACTTAACTGTGTATTCTAAAAACCGATTGGATCATTTTGGTCATCTTAAAAAAGTTCTCATGCGATGCAAGAAATTTGGCATTTCTCTAAACCCTTCTAAGTCTATTTTCGACGTTACCAAGGGAAAGCTCCTTGGACACATTGTCTCTGATTCGGGAATAAGCATTGATCTTGAAAGGATTGCTGCTATCCTTAATCTGTCTGCCCCCACTTCCAAGAAGGAGGTTCCAACTTTTATGGGTGTTATTAACTTCGTCTGTAGGTTTGTTCCTGATTTTTCTATGATGGTCAAGACAATTCATAATCTGCTTAAGCAAGATCGTTCCTTCTCTTGGACAAATGATGTCAAAGATGTTTTTGTAGGGATTAAGAAAGCAATCAGCTCCACACCGGTTTTGGCGAAGTTGGACTTTGAGAATTTTTTTATGATATATACTAATGCCACAGAGGAAGCATTTTATGTTATCCTCATGCAAGGTGATGACCAAGGTAACGAAAAACCAGTGGCTTACATGAGTCAAAGCTTGTCTGATGATGAATTTAAATATTCCGTTATTTAAAAACATGCTTTCGCTCTTGTTAAAGCTGTCAAAAAAATTTGCCACTTCAACTTAGGTAAGCATACGTTGGTAAAAGTCCATTTACTTATTGTCAAGTTTTTGCTCTCATAGACTTATCTTTCAAAGAAGCTTGCACATTGGCTTGCCAAGATCCAAGAGCATGATTTAACTATCATGACTTCTACCACCATCAAGGGACGTGACTTAGCCCTTCACTTAACTCATCATGCTGAAACTAGTGAAGAAATTGATGAACATGATAGTCCCCTATCAACACTATTCTACATTGATAATCAAATCCTTCCTGTGTCTGAACATCCTTGGTATAATAATTTGGTTTACTATTTACAAAACCAAAGATGTCCAGATAACTTAGACACTCACCAAAGAAGAAGGTTTCGTCTTGAATCCGCTAGATACGTCATTATAGGAGACTTATTGTTTAGAAGATTTGTTGATGGTATGTTGCTTCGTTGTGTAAACAATGAGGAAGCACAAAAATTGTTGCAAGAAACTCATGGTTCTTCAGATTTTGTTATTCACGTAGGAGATCATTTTTCGGCTAAAACCACTTCTTTTAAGATTATTAAAAAATGATACTATTGGCCTTCAATCTTTTGTGACTCTTATGTTTTTTCGAGATCTTGTGACAAGTGCCAGAAATTTGCTGGGAAAGAACAACTTTCATCCATGTCGTTACAACCTGTCCTCCCAGACTTTCCTTTTTCAAAGTGGGGATTGGATTTTATTGGTCCTATTAATCCTCCATCCTCAACAGGACAAGTCTTTATTTTGACAGCCACAGACTATTTTACAAAATGGGATGAAGATGTCCCGCTTAAACATTCGACATATGACCTGATGATTTCTTTCCTTGAAAATAACATATTTTCTAGATTTGGTCTTCCATTGGAAATTATTACCGACAATGGTTCCGCTTTTATTTTTGCTAAGCTGACCCAATTTTTAGCTAAGTTGGGGTTAAACATTTCACCTCATCATCTTATTACCCCCAAGGAAATGGGCAGGCCGAGTCTACCAACAAAAATCTAGTGAGAATTGTCAAAAGGCTCATCAAAGATAAGCCTCGTCAATGGTACACTCTCCTCACTTATGCCCTTTGGGTAAATCGAACTACCACCAAGGTGAGCACTGGTTGCACTCCTTTCCAGCTTGTTTATGGTTAAGAAGTCATTCTTCCTACTGAGCTGGAACTTTCCTCCTTAAGGTTAATGCTACAGATTGAAGAATTAAATTCTTCTGATGTTTCACAAAGGATGAATGCACTCCTGGATTTAGAGGAGCAAAGGATGTTCGCCTTGGGTAATATAAAAAGGAGACAATAGACTGTTAAGAAGTATTTCAACAAGAGTGTAAATACCGTCAAATTTAAAGTCAATGAGAAAGTACTGTTGTGCAATTCAGCTCATGTTAATAGGGGAAGACACTCATCCAAAGCAACCATCCCTCATCCTGAAGGGGGATTCTTTACCATCTATAGTGAGCCTCTCGTTGGCTCCCCAGTTGAAACCTCTGATGAGCCAAGTGACAAACTTTTGTGTATCAATAGTGACCTTGATAATTGGTTCATCCAAGAAGGGAAGTTAGACGTGGATGCTATTGAAGAGACCGAGGGAATATGGACTTTAGAATTCGATGGATCACACTCAAGCTCTGGATCAGGCGCTAGAGTAGTTTTAACAACCCCTTCCGGTGAAGTGTTCTACCATTCATATAGGCTGGAATTCCGTTGCACCAACGATGTTGTCGAGTATGAGGCCTTGATTCTAGGTCTCAATTTAGCAATTGACAAAGGTGTTACAATCCTATAAGTAAAGGGTGACTAAGACCTCATTGTATTGCAAGTTTTGATGAGATTTGCCACTAAAAATGAGAAGTTGAAAAGGTACCGAGATGTGGCTCAAACCCTTTCAAAATCCTTTAGAAAGGTGTCAATCGAAGCCGTTCCTCGAGAAGAAAACCACGTGGTTGATGCTTTGGCTGTCTCTGCTTCCACTTTACAACCATGTGAGGGACCCATCGATGACCTATGCAATATGGAAGTTCTTTTTAGGCCTTCTGTTCCTGATAATTTGGAACATTGGCAGGTTTTCGAGGATGATGATCAAATTATCAAATTCATGGAGAACAACAAAGAGTTCACCGATTTTCAAGTTTCTTTCCTAGCCGATTCTATGGACCTGGAAGTCATTAACCTGCAAATCAATACATTTCCCAAAGGTTCTATTCCCCTAGAAAACCTTTTTGATAGGCATGATGTTTTTAAGGGCAAGAGAGCCAACAAACAAGCTGAAGAAGCCTTGGAATTCAATATCGATACACAAATGGACCGAAGGATGGTCAAAATAGGAAAGCGCACCACCGAGAAAGAAAGAAAGGAAATACTAGCGCTCATCAGAGAATTCAGAGATACCTTTGCTTGGAACTATGATGATTTGAAAGCCTATAGGGGGGATGCCATCCAACACGCCATACCCTTGGTAGAAGGGGCCAAACCTTTTCGACAAAAGATGAGGCATATCAACCCAAAGTTGGCAAGCCAAATACAAAAGGAACTCCAAAAAATGGTTGATGCCGGTATCATAGCCCCTATCAAGTATTCTTCTTGGATGTCAAACTTGGTGGTTGTTCGGAAGAAGAATGGTGACATCCACCTGTGTGTTGATTTCTGCAACCTCATTCTATTGCCATTGAAGGACAATTATCCCCTCCCGAACATGGAACATTTGCTTCAACGGGTCACAAGGGCAGGGATGATGTCTATGCTAGATGGGTTCTCAGGGTACAACCAAGTCTTACTCAAAAGAGAAGACCAACTCAAAACTGCATTCACTACACCTTGGGGAAATTTTATGTATTTGAGGATGCCATTTGGTCTTATGAACGTCGGTGCCACCTTTCAGAGAGAAATGGACTTTTCCTTTAGAGACCTCATACAAAAAATCATAGAAATTTACCCAGATGACCTTACAGTCGTGTCCAAGGATAGGAAAGACCATCTTTCTCACCTCAGGATTGTTTTTGAACGATGTAGAAAGTATGGTATTTCGTTGAATCCCAAGAAATCTGTCTTTGGGATTGACGAAGGAAAACTGTTAGGACACGTGGCCTCACAAGGAGGAGTCTCCATTGATCCCGAAAGAGTCCAGTTAATAAAGGATGTCCGTCCCCCGGCCATCAAAAAAGCTTTGCAATCCTTTCTCAGAAAAATCAACTTCATTCGTAGATTTGTACCAAATTTTGTCGAGAGGATAAAACCTTTGAGCGCTTTGCTAAAAAAGGATGTTTCTTTCAAATGGGGATATGAGACCAACAAATCCTTTGAAGACATAAAAAATGCTATCTCCCAAGCCCCCGTCTTGATTAGCCTTGATTTCTCGCGGGATTACATAATATTCTCGTTCGCATTCCCAGGATACTATTGCAGGTGTCCTGATGCAAAAGGATGTTGATGACTATGAACACCCCGTGGCCTTTATGCGCAAAGTCCTAAGAGACTCTGAGTTAAACTACTCCATCACCGAGAAACAAGCCTATGCCTTGGTCAAGTCCCTCAAACACTTCAGAAATTACGTCAGTTACAATAAAATCAAGGCTTATGTCTCGTACCTAGCTGTGAAGGACGTCTTATCGCAACAAGATTACATGGGTACTCAAGGAAAATGGGTTTCCAAGATCCAAGAGTATGACTTAGAAATAAAACCCACCAAAATAATAAAGGGACAAGGTTTAGCCCAAATGATGACCGAGAGCAACCAAGAATCCATACAGATGGGTGAGAGTGAGCAAGTAAACGTAATGATCAGGGAATTAGAACATGACGAGTGGTATTCCAATATCGTTTACTATCTAAAGAACTTGTCTTGCCTTGATCACTTAGTGGACTACAAAAGAAGGGCTTTGAGATTGAGAGCTATGAAATACTGCCTGACTGAAGATGGACTTGGATGGAGAAATCTTGATGGTGTTATACTTCGATGTGTGAAGAAAGAAGAGGCAAAGAAGATACTGGAAGAATTGCACTCTGGGTATTGTGGTGGAAATTTTTCGGCTTGCACCACTGCCCATAAGATTCTGAGGGCTAGCTATTATTGGCCAATGCTTTTTTCGGACACTCACCAGCACGTTCGATCTTGCCAACCTTGCCAATACTTCTCCGGCAAACTAAAACTCCCAGCACAACCCTTGAAACCAGTAGTAGTAGAGGCACCCTTTTAGCAGTGGGGTTTGGATTTTGTTGGTGAGTTCAAAGACAATTCGAGTAATGGCTACCGGTGGATCCTAAAAGCTACAGACTATTTCACTAGATGGGTCGAATCTATTCCTACAAAAAAGGCCACTGAGGAAGTAGTCGTGAACTTTTTGGAAGGCCGAATCATAACTAGGTTTGGTGCCCCTTCCAAGATCACCACAGATAATGCCAAAGCTTTCAACTCTTATGCCCTAGTAGAATTTTGTTTCAAATATGGCATTACCCTATCCCATTACTTCAACTACTACCCACAAGGAAACAGATTAGCAGAATCAACCAATGAGAACCTCATGAATATTCTGAAGAAGGTTGTTGGAGAGAATAAAAAGTCATGGGATAGCAAAATAAAATACGCAATATGGACAGACCGAATAACGACGAAAACTGCCACAGGGAAAACTCCTTTTGAGTTGGTATATGGACTTGAAGTAAAGCTTCATGTGAACCTCCAGATCCCTATCCTTTGTTTTGCTCAACAATACACCACAGATACATAAGCAATCCAAGGAAGGATCAATCAGCTAATAGAGCTAGATGAGACGAGGAGAAGTGCCTTGGGTCAAATGACGAGAAATAAAGAAAAGATAAAGAACACCTTTGATCATAAAGCCAAGGAAAGAAACTTCGCCAAAGGAGATCTAGTGCTGCTATGGGATAAGAGAAAGGAAAAACCTGGTATGCACAAAAAAATCAACAGTCTATGGGGAGGTCCTTATAAAATCATGAGTTGTGTAGGTACGAATTCTTTCAACTTAGAGACCATGGAAGGAGAAATCCTGAAGATACCAGTAAACGCTTTACATATCAAGCCTTACTACCCCCCAGAGACCTGACTCCACAAGTAAGTACAGGTAAGTAGGCATTCTTCATGTATTATACCATTTGCATTTCATGTTAGTTTTCTTCCACATTTGCATATTGATTGTTTAATTTCAGTTATATCTATATGTCTATATATGCGGGGTGGTAATACCACCCCATCTTTGTTACTGATGCCCCTATTGAGTTGAGTAGGTCTGCAGGTTATGCCAAAGATGCTGAGGTTCTCATGTGCTCTACGGTGAGCACATGTCCCCGAGTTGGAGCCAAATGTTATCCCCGATTTCTAGGGATAACTAGGAGATCATGTCTCGAGGCCCACAGGTCCTAGACATGGAGTACCGAGAGTAGGATTGACCTGAGCATGGCCCTAGAGGGCCCATCTTTCTCTTCTTTCATCAGATTCATCTTGTCAGCAACAACATCAACATCCATCACCATCGGCTTGGTCTTGTATCAGAGAAGGCTCTTCCTCCATGAGGTAATTGGTCTAGGTATCATGGTATGTGTAACTTTTGATCATTATAACCTTTAAATGTATGTATCTAATTCCTTTTATTTCTGACGACTGCTTGGATCTTACATTGACCCACTTGGCCATGCTTGGGGAGATTGACTGGGTGCCCTAGCAAGCCTGTACCCATAGGTTTTGGTTTGCCACTGGGGGATTTCTGAAGAGCCATCGTCTACTCCCATCATACCACCACTTTTCCATCTTATCTCCCGTTCATTTGTCCCATTCCCCTTGTTCGGGCATTAGGATGATCTATTTGTGGGGTTGCACCTTATCTCATGGGAAGAAGGGGCTAAAGGCCCAGAAGGTAAAAGAAGTTGGTAAAAGATAAAATCCTAAAAATGAAACCTCGAGATGCCTCGCCCAGGGATCCCTGAGAAGGTAGTAAAAGGCCTCTCAGCAAAAAACAAGAGGGACTCGAAGAAAAATAACAAAAACAAGACCTAGCCAAGAGGATAGGGGGTCTCATCACGAGCCAGCCTATTATATTCATGGGCGCCTAACAACATGACATTGCCATTATCTGGTTACCACGCCGGGGTAGTGACCTTTGGTTGCATGGCCAAGGGAAAGGTGGTCTCATCACGAGCCAACCTTATCATCTCTATGAAAGTGCATGTGGGTAACACTGTCATCTCTGGTCACCACGCCAAGGCAGTGTCCTCTAGTTAGCCCTTGAATAAAAAGAAAAAGAAGAAGAAAAAGCAAATAAAGAAAATAATAAAGGCAAAAGGGACTTGGAAAAATTTGCATCCATGACGGGTACAGCTCGCCTTCTACAAAGGCTCCCACAGGTAATATCATGCATCCTTGGCTCTCACTCTACCCGTGTGTTTGGACATCCCATGAACCACCTCACCTCGTTTACATGGCTTGGATGAAACCCCTTGGAAACTTTCATTTCCTTATGGATACTAGCCCAATAGGGTATCTTGTCCTTTTTCTCAAACTTGTATTGTAGGTTTTTGTAGAGTCTTTGAGCTATTGAATGATATATCAGGGCTTTTATGCATATGTTTGATAATATTGATGATGAAATGTGATTGACATTGCTATGATCCCTGTGACTAATGATCCCATGGAGGGTGAAGTTTTTGATGTGCAGGACCATGCCCGATGGACAGGTACCACATGGACCGGTACACATGGGGAGATGATTAGTTCGGACCTCCATGGGGCTGAAGAGCCCATTAGATGGTTGATGAGACCCCATCAGAGGGGCAGAGACGGGACAGTGTTTGACTGAGGTTTTGCACCAGAGAAGAAAATGACGTCCCATCAGGGGCAATTTTGTTGAGCTAGGCCTAGGGGGATTGACCCACCTATAGTGGAACGTTGGCCCTGGATGACCTAGGACGTCACCAGGAGGCTTGTGATGTCATCATGAGCGTATGGCAGATGGACAGGGTTGTTGACACGTGTGGTAGTTTGGAAGAACCCAAAGAGGGCTAACGTTTGGCTTCTGGATGTTGCACTGGCCCCAAAAAGGCCTAACGTCTCCCTCGGGAGGGCTTGACGTCTCAGTTTTTGCTCATTTAGGGTTTTAAAAGAACATTTAATGTAAAAACAATATGATTTTGGTTTAAAGCCTTGCCGGCTAATTTTATGACCTAAAATTAATTAAAGGTAATGATACAATATATATTGAGGAGTTTTATCCTCATTTTGACAAACACACAACTCACTCTCCTAGTGAGATCTGATTTTTGCGCCCTTGTTGGGTATTTCATCTTTTGAGTGAGGCACACTTGTTGAAGGAAGACTTTTCTTGGCATTTTTGGTATTTCTCTTGAAGGAAGGTTTACAACTAGGGTTTGCAATGCTATTTCTTCATGATATGTAAGTGTTTTTCTGCAAAACTTCTTAATTGAATGGTTGTAGTCTTATATCCTTTCATTTATTATAAATTTTGCTGATTTTAAAACCCTAGCGGACAAACACACAAGTAGGTTGTTGTCTCATGTCCCCTAAAAGAGAAATTCTCAGCCATTGAAGAAAGAAGGAAGAGCCTAGCCATTTCTACACTCTTTTTATTTCTTCCCTTGTGGTAGCCGTGATTTTTAAGAGTTAAGAAGGAGGAGACATCCCAGGCCTAGGTTATCTACACCTAGGGCCATCCTGCTTCTAGGGTTTGGTGATAGGGCCTTGTCATTGCAACACTCTCCCTCACCTCACTCTATTGTCTTGACTTATCTTTTATGCTAGCCGTTTTGCCAAGTTTGACCTAAGGAAGGAGGAAAGAACATGAGGCCTTCCTTAAGCAACACCGGAGTGAGGCTTTTTCCCCTAGGGTTTTGATTCTGGGGCCTTGCCATTGCAGCACTTCAGAACCCTTCCCTCTAGTCCTTAGCCTATTCCCTTCAACCTTTGTGCCCTCTCTTAAATTGACTCTATTTACCCTTAGGCATTGATCTCAGGTCCCCAACTTTGAAGTGATAGTAGTCAAACAACTCTTAAAACTTTTATAAATGTGAAACCCTAACTAGCTACTAACCCTAATAAGGCGGACGTCATCCTTGGTTATTCCATCTTGACGCAACATTTTCTGTTGATAAGCAATTAGATGGTGTTTTAAAGCATTTATTGAATAAGGGATTGATTGGATATATTGTTTGCTACATCATCTCAATATTTATTGATGAATTGATATCGTTCCATTGATATATTAATTAACATTGATCTCGTCAATATCTATTGTCATAATTGCTAATGTATTGATGTCAGATAGTTATATGAATTACTAACCCATTGAATTATAGCCTGCATATATTGTTTTGTTATCGTCTTGTTCCGGGTAGGTGTTCTCATTTGGGGCTACACTTCATTATTGGTTGTTTATCCAGACTATCTGATCTTGGTGGTAACCTATGAGGAGGGACTTTTACTTTGACCTTTATACCTTGGCCTCTTCAAAACCATAGGTTACCGGGGATGTCTCCCCTAGGTCTAACCTCCCTAAATAGAAAGAACCTCCCCATTGTGGTGACATTGGGAGGGGTAGGTTCCTGTTACGCCAGTTTGGTCTGTATCTTCTAGCCTTTTGACCTAGCTACAAACTGTGCGATAACATTTTGGCGTCGTTGCCGGGGAACACTGAGTCAATTCTCCTCAAATGAAAGATCTTTTCGGTAAGCCTTGCCTCAAATACCTTTTCTTACGATCTTACCTGGCGACTCCACTGGGGTTTTATTCCCCTTTTCTTTGATAGTTTCAAGTAAATTATCTGGTGACTCCACCAATGACGACCTGTAGTGGGAGACAATACTCAAATCCCTCTACTATGGCCACTGTCAGCCTGACAAGCTCTTCACCCCCGATTAATCCTCACAAATGGTCTCACCTAGAGATTTTTAGTTGTTTCAACCTAAGCAACATCCAAGGAGGGCTGCATGACTTACCCAAGGATGCAAGTTCTTGGCTACCACTTTTCTCAGGAAAGGATATCCCTGGAAACTCACATTGGACCCATTTCTGTGATAGTTTTGATTTTCATCTTGCCGGTCAAGAACACCCTAATGTCTTTATGAGACTCTTTGCAAGCTCCCTTGTAGAGGATGCTAAAGTTTGGATTGATGGGTACCCTAAAGGAAGCATAAAAAACCCTGAAGAACTACAGAGGGCCTTTAGAATAAGGTGGTGTGATAACGAGCATTCACAAGACTCATTTTCCCAATACCTTAGCATTTGCAGAGGATCCTATGAGAGTATCAGAGATTTCAGTGATAGATTCAACCTTCTCCTCAAGAGGGTCCGATCAAAGGTAGGCTTGGAGCAAGCCATCCTTAGTCATTTCTTGTCCTCCTTGGAAGGAACCTTACAATTCACCATCAAGGACCACTCACCAGCGACCTTGGAGGAAGCACAAGACCCGGCCTTTCATATTGAAAGAAACCTTGAGTTTGAAGACTACATTCATCAGAGGGACCTTTTGTTGAAATAATGTAACTGCAAAGAGTATTCTTATTATTATTGATATTTTATTCATAGGATCAATCCCCATTGTGGATTGATCATGTCGGATATTGTAATAGGACTAAATCCCCTTTTGCGGATTGGTCAAAAGACAATTGTAATAGGCAGAATAAGAAGTCGGCCCCAACAGTTAATTAAGAGACCCAAAAATATAATAAAGGTGGGTTTACCCACCCAGAGTGAGAATTCGGCCCTGCCAGTGAAGAGACACTTCACATGTGCCATAACTTGTATAAATAAAGGAGGCTAGCGCCTCATTTGAAAATGACTCACTTGCTTAGTTTGAGAGACAAGTTATGGTCTGTTACCAGCAAAGGAGAGAGAGAGTGGCGCATATCTTGGAGAGGACTTTATGTTTTAGCATAGAGATCTCTTGGCATTGTATTGGCTATCTATACTAAGGAAGTTTTGCTGGGTTTTCTTCCCCTAGAGGGTTTCCCAGGATAAATGTTGTGTCTCTTGTGAATGTGTATTTCTCAGTGATCTTGTTCTTATGTTGCTATTATCTATTAAAATGCAAAGAACTATAATAATGGCATAAACATTAACATGGTATCAGAGCCAACCTGAAGGAAACATATTTCGCAAGAGAAAAATGTCACTGTTGTCGTACCTGCAAATTAGGGTTTTTCAAAAGTGAATCTTTTCATCTTCAAAACCACCTAGAAAGTTGTGCCCTCCCCCAAGGATCATTTTGGCACCTTCAGCGCACCTTTTCAGTGGCTGGATCTCCTGAAAATTGAAACCCTAGTTTCACAAAAGTACTAGAAGTACCAGAAGCACTAGTCCAGAAATCCACAGATCAGATTAGAAGGGGAAAAATTTGGATTTTCTCAGATCCAAACACACCAGGCAGCTCGCCTCAGCCAAGCGCATCTCCTGGTAAGTTCAGTTTTTTATTTTGAGTACTTTCATTTTTTGGTCATTTTCCTAGCTCTAGGTAAAGATGTCTGGAAGCATTAAGCTTGTTGACAAGTTAGAAGGAGTGGAAAAATTCCGTGCTTGGAAGTATAGGATTGGCCTCATTCTTGAAGAGAATGACCTAAGAAGATTCATAAAAAATGAAGTACTAGAACCCAACGATGCCGCAGAAAAGACAAAGCACCAAAAGGACACAATAAAGGCCAAAAGAATCATTGCAGATTCAATCAAGGACCATATGATCCCTTATGTGTCATCCAAGAAGACCCCGAAAGAAATGTTCGATGCCTTGACTAGACTATATGAAGGAAAGAACATAAACCGGAAGATGAATCTTAGAACTCAACTGAAGAATACAAGGATGCAGAAAGGAGAAATGATT
>ML820596.1:43345-81121 GCA_009831015.1 Picea engelmannii
TAAAGCAAGATGATGTGTGTGTTCCTTGCTTCTGACCTCGTTGTTAGACGTAAAGCAAGATGATTCCTTGCTTCTGACCTAGTTGTTAGACGTAAAGCAAGATGATGTGTTCCTTGCTTCTGACCTAGTTGTTAGACGTAAAGAAAGATGATGTGTTCCTTGCTTCCGACCCAGCTGTTAGACGTAAAACAAGATGATATATACCTTGCTTCTGACCTAGTTGTTAGATGTAAAGCAAGATGTGACTTGCACCGAGCTACCAGCTTAGCAACTGTGACATAGAGCCAGTCTAGTACTGTGATGGGCCAACCTAGTGTTGTGATGAGGTATCATTTTTTATACTGATACATATTGATGCAGATGATGATGGCATTCTTTCGAAAATGACGATGTTGGCGATGAAGAAAACTTTCGATGATTTATAGATACGCCAGCCAAGATGATATTGATGATGCTGTCGTCCCACCTGATGTTGTTGATGATGTTGTCCTCTCTCTCTCGCATGATGCTGCTGAAGAATACCCTTCTTGTTAAGGGGGAGTGTTGAAATAATGTAACTACAAAGAGTATTCTTATTATTATTGATATTTTATTCATAGGATCAATCCCCATTGTGGATTGATCATGTCAGATATTGTAATAGGACCAAATCCCCGTTTGTGGATTGGTCAAAAGACAATTGTAATAGGCAGAATAAGAAGTCGCCCCCAACAGTTAATTAAGAGACCCAGAAATATAATAAAGGTGGGTTTACCCACCCAGATTGAGAAGTTGGCCCTTCCAGTGAAGAGACACTTCACACGTGCCAGAACTTGTATAAATAAAAGAGGCTAGCGCCTCATTTGAAAATAACTCACTTGCTTAGTTTGAGAGACAAGTTTTGGTCTATTACCGGCAAAGGAGAGAGAGAGTGGCGTATATCTTGGAGAGGACTTTATGTTTTAGCATAGAGATCTCTTGGCATTGTATTGGCTATCTACGTTAAGGAAGTTTTGCTCGGTTTTCTTCCCCTAGAGGGTTTCCCAAGATAAATGTTGTGTCTCTTGTGAATGTGTATTTCTCAGTGATCTTGTTCTTATGTTGCTATTATCTATTGAAATGCAAAGAACTATAATAATGGCATAAACATTAAAACCTTTCGCAAAATGTTGACCTATGGGATCCTGGTAATAAGCCTGTTGTGGAACCTGAACCTCCAAAAGTCCTCCAAGTCGAACTTTCTCCCACTAAAAGAAAATGGAGCCTTTCCCATGAAAGTATTACCCCTTCCCAGGAACCCCCTTTGAAAAATATCCCTCCTAAGGATGAAATTGAAATTGTCCTACCTAAAAAAGTTGAGCGGAATCCTTGAGAAGATTTCTCTCTTTTTATCCACCAAGTGGGACATCCCTTTTCCAAAATTAGTGAGTTCACACCTTTCTATGTCACCCTTCGAGTCAAAGACTCCATCCTCCGCAACTGTCTCCTGCACCCAAGTGCCACAACCAACATGATGACGGAAGAAATTATATGTCAATTAGGTCTGAGCCTCTCACAAACAAATGTCGGAGGTGACTTTGCAAAAGGGGCCATTAACAACCTCGAGGTAGCCTTTGACTCCTACCCCAGTGCTCCTTTCTTGATAAATGTAGTCGTCATAGATGCTGTGAATAATTTGGGGATTATTCTTCACAAAGATCTCATAAAGCATTTGAATGGAAGTATTCATAAACAACAGTCCAAAGCAACCATCCCTCATCCTGAAGGGGGATTCTTTATGATCTATAGTGAGCCTCTCATTGGCTCCCCGGTTGAAACCTCTGATGAGCCAAGTGACCAAATTTTGTGTATCAATAGTGACCTTGATAATCGGTTCATCCAAGAAGAGAAGTTAGATGTAAATGATGTTGAAGAGACCGAGGGAATCTAGACTTTAGAATTTGATGGATCACACTCAAGCTCTGGATCAGGCACTGGAGTAGTTTTAACAGCCCCTTTCGATGAAGTCTTCTACCATTCATATAGGCTGGAATTCTGTTGCACCAACAATGTTGCCGAGTCTGAGGCCTTGATTCTAGGTCTCAATTTAGCAATTGACAAAGGTGTTACAATCCTAGAAGTAAAGGGTGACTCAGACCTCATTGTATTGCAAGTTTTGATGAGATTTGCCACTAAAAATGAGAAGTTGAAAAGGTATCGAGATGTGGCTCAAAACCTTTCAAAATCCTTCAGAAAGGTGTCAATCGACGTCTTTCCTCGAGAAGAAAACCACGTGGTTGATGCTTTGGCTGTCTCTGCTTCTACTTTACAACCATGTGAAGGAACCCTCCACGACCTATGCAAGATGGAAGTTCTTTTTAGGCCTTCTGTTCCCGATAATTTGGAACATTGGCAGGTTTTCGAGGATGATGATCAAATTATCAGATTCATGGAGAACAACAAAGAGTTCACCGATTCACAAGTTGATTTCCTAGCCGATTCTATGGACCTAAAAGTCATTAACTTGCAAAGAAATACCTTGCCCAAAGGTTGTATTCCCCTATAAAACCGTTTTGATAGGCATGATGTTTTTAAGGGCAAGAGAGCCAACAAACAAGCTGAAGAAGCCTTGGAATTCAATATCGGTACAGAAATGGACCCAAGGATGGTCAAAATAGGAAAGGGCACCAATGAGAAAGAAAGAAAGGAAATACTAGTGCTCATCAAAGAATTAAGAGATACCTTTGCTTGGAACTATGATTATTTGAAAGCCTATAGGGGGGATGTCATCCAACACGCCATACCCTTGGTAGAAGGGGCCAAACCTTTCCAACAAAAGTTGAGGCATATCAACCCAAAGTTGGCAAGCCAAATACAAAAGGAACTCCAAAAAATGGTTGATGCCGGTATCATAGCCCCTATCAGGTATTCTTCTTGGATGTCAAACTTGGTGGTTGTTCGGAAGAAGAATGGTGACATCTGCCTGTGTGTTGATTTTTGCAACCTCAACCAATTGTCATTGAAGGACAATTATCCCCTCCCAAACATGGAACATTTTCTTCAGCGGGTCACATGGGCAGGGATGATGTCTATGCTAGATGGGTTCTCAGGGTACAACCAAGTCTTACTCAAAAGAGAAGACCAACTCAAAACTGCATTCACTATACCTTAGGGAAATTTTATGTACTTGAGGATGTCGTTTGGTCTTATGAACGTTGGTGCCACCTTTCAGAGAGCAATGGACTTTGCCTTCAGAGACCTCATACAAAAAATCATAGAAATTTACCAAGATGACCTTACAGTCGTGTCCAAGGACAGGAAAGACCATATCTCTCACCTCATGATTGTTTTTGAATGATGCAGAAAGTATGGTATTTCGTTGAATCCCAAGAAATATATCTTTGGGATTGACGAAGGAAAACTATTAGGACACGTGGCCTCACAAGGAGGAGTCTCCATTGATCCCGAAAGAGTCCAGTCGATAAAGGACGTCCGTCCCTCGACCAATAGAAAAGCTTTGCAATCCTTTCTCGGAAAAATCAACTTCATTCGTAGATTTGTACCAAATTTTACCGAGAGGATAAAACCTTTGAGCGCTTTGCTAAAAAAGCATGTTGCTTTCAAATGGGGAGATGAGACCAACAAATCCTTTGAAGACATAAAAAATTCTATCTCCCAAGCCCCCGTCTTGATTAGCCCTGATTTCTCGCGGGATTACATAATATTCTCATTCGCATCCTAGGATACTATTGCAGGTGTCCTGATGCAAAAGGATGTTGATGACTATGAACACCCCGTGGCCTTTATGAGAAAATTCCTAAGAGACTCTGAGTTAAACTACTCCATCACCGAGAAACAAGCCTCTGCCTTGGTCAAGTCCCTCAAACACTTCAGAAATTACGTCGGTTACAATAAAATCAAGGCTTATGTCCCGTACCCAGCTGTGAAGGACGTCTTATCGCAACAAGATTGCATGGGTACTCGAGGAAAATGGGTTTCCAAGATCCAAGAGTATGACTTAGAAATAAAACCCACCAAAATAATAAAGGGACAAGGTTTAGCCCAAATGCTGACCGAGAGCAACCAAGAAGCCATATAGATGGGTGAGAGTGAGCAAGTAAATGTAATGATCAGCGAATTAGAACATGATGAGTGGTATTCCGATATCGTTTACTATCTAAAGAACTTGTATTGCCCTGATCACTTAGTGGACTACAAAAGAAGGGCTTTGAGATTGAGAGCTATTAAATATTGCCTGACTGAAGATGGACTTGGATGGAGAAATCTTGATGGTGGTATACTTCGATGTGTGAACAAAGAAGAGGCAAAGAAGATATTATAAGAATTTCACTTTGGGTATTGTGGTGGACATTTTGCGGCTCGCACTACTGCCCATAAGATTCTGAGGGTTGGCTGTTATTGGCCAATTCTTTTTTCAGATACTCACCAGCACGTCCGATCTTGCCAACCTTGCCAGTACTTCTCTGGAAAACCAAAAATCCCATCACAACCCTTGAAACCAGTAGTAGTAGAGGCACCCTTTCAGCAATGGGGTTTGGATTTTGTTGGTGAGTTCAAAGACAATTCGAGTAATGGCTACCGGTGGATCCTAACAGCTACAGACAATTTCACTAGATGGGTCGAATCTATTCCTACAGAAAAGGCCATCGAGGAAGTAGTCATGAACTTTTTGGAAGACCGAATCATAACTAGGTTCGGTGCCCCTTCCAAGATCACTACAGATAATGCCAAAGCTTTCAGCTCTTATGCCCTGATAGAATTTTGTTTCAAATATGGCATTACCCTATCCCATTCCTCCAACTACTACCCACAAGGAAACGGATTAGCATAATCAACCAATAAGAACCTCATGAATATTCTGAAGAAGGTTGTTGGAGAGAATAAAAAGTCATGGGATAGCAAAATAAAATATGCAATATGGGCAGACCGAATAACGACGAAAACTTCCATAGGGAAAACTCCTTTTGAGCTGGTATATGGACTTGAAGCAAAGCTTCTTGTGAACCTCCAGATCCGTATCCTTCGTTTTGCCCAACAATACACCACAGATACATAAGCAATCCAAGGAAGGATCAATCAGCTAATAGAGCTAGATGAGACGAGGAGAAGTGCCTTGGGTCAAATGACGAGAAATCAAGAAAAGATAAATAACACCTTTGATCATAAATCCAAGGAAAGAAACTTCGCCAAAGGAGATTTAGTGCTGCTATGGGATAAGAGAAAGGAAAAACCTGGTATGCACAAAAAATTCAACAGTTTATGGGGAGGTCCTTATAAAATCATGAGTTGTGCAGGTACGAATTCTTTCAACTAAGAGACCATGGAAAGAGAAATCCTGAAGCTACCAGTAAACGCTTTACATATCAAGCATTACTACCCCCTAGAGACCTGACTCCACAGGTAAGTACAGGTAAGTAGGCATTCTTCATGTATTATACCATTTGCATTTCATGTTAGTTTACTTCCACATTTAGATATTGATTGTTTAATTTCAGTTATATCTATATGTCTATATATGCGGGGTGGTAATACCACCCCATATTTGTTATTGATGCCCCTATCGAGTTGAGAAGGTCTGCAGGTTATGCCAGAGATTTTGAGGTTCTCATGCGCTCTACGGTGAGCACATGTTCCCGAGTTGGAGCCAGATGTTATCCCCGATTTCTAGGGATAACTAGGAGATCATGTCTCGAGGCCCACAGGTCCTAGACATGGAGTACCAAGAGTAGGATTGACCTAAGCATGTCCCTGGAGGGCCCATCTTTCTCTTCTTTCGTCAGATTCATCTTGTCAGCAGCAACAACATTCATCACCATCGGCTTGGTCTTGTAACAGAGAAGGCTCTTGCTCCATGAGGTAATTGGTCCAAGTATCATGGTATGTGTCACTTTTGATCATTATAACCTTTAAATGTATGCATCTAATTTCTTTTATTTCTGACGACTGCTTGGATCTTACATTGACCCACTTGACCATGCTTGGGGAGATTGACTGGGTGCCCTAGCAAGGCTCTACCCATAGGTTTTAGTTTTCCATTGGGGGATTTCTGAAGAGCCATCGTTCGCTCCCATCATACCACCACTTTTCCATCTTATCTCTGGCTCATCTATCCCATTCCCCTTGTCTGGGAATTAGGATGATCTGTTTGTGTCGTTGCACCTTATCTCGTGGGAAGAAGGGGATAAAGGCCCAGAAGGTAAAAGAAGTTGGTAAAAGATAAAAGCCTAAAAATGAAACCTCGAGATGCCTCGCCCAGGGATCCCCAAGAAGGCAGTAAAAGGCCTCTCAGCAAGAAACAAGAGGGACCCGAAAAAAAATAACAAAAACAAGACCTAGCCAAGAGGATAAGGGGTCTCATCACGAGCCAGCCTATTATGTTCATGGGCGCCTAACAGCATGACATTGCCATTATCTAGTTACCATGCCGGGGCAATGAACTTTGGTTGCATGGCCAAGGGAAAGGGGGTCTCATCACGAGCCAGCCTTATCATTTCTGTGAAAGTGATTGTGGGTAACATTGTCAGCTCTTGTCACCATGCCAAGGAAGTGTCCTCTAGTTAGTCCTTGAATAAAAAGAAAAATAAGAAGAAAAAACAAATAAAGAAAAGAATAAAGGCAAAAGGAGCTTGGAAAATTTTTCATCCATGACGGGTACAACTTGCCTTCTACAAAGGCACCCACAGGTAATATCATGCATCCTTGGCTCTCACTCTACCCGTGTGTCTAGACATCCCTTGAACCACCTCAACTCGTTTACATGGCTTGGATGAATCCCCTTGGAAACTTTCTTTTCCTTATGGATACTAGCCCAATAGGGTATCTTGTCATTTTTCTCAAACTTGTATTGTAGGTTTTTGTAGAGTCTTTGAGCTATTGAATGATATATCAGGGATTTTATGCATATGTTTGATAATATTGATGATAAAATGTGATTGACATTGCTATGATCCCTGTGACTAATGAGCCCATGGAGGGCAAAGTTTTTGATGTGCAGGACCATGCTCGACGGACAGGTATCACGTGGACTGGTACACATGGGGAGATGATTAGTTCGAACCTCCATGGGGCTGAAGAGCCCATCAGATGGTTGCTGAGACCCCATTAGAGGGGCAGAGACAGGACAATGTTTGATCGAGGTTTTTCACCGGAGAAGAAGAGGATGTCCCATCAGGGGCACTTTGGCTGAGCCAGGCCTAGGGGGATTGAGGCACCTGTGGTGGAACGTTGGCCCCAGATGACCCAGGACATCACCAGGAGGCTTGTGATGTCATCATGAGCGTATGGCAGATGGACAGGGTTGTTGGCACATGTGGCAGCTTGGAAGAGCCCAAAGAGGGCTAATGTTTGGCTTCTGGATGTTGCACTGGCCCCAAAAAGGCCTAACGTCTCCCTCAGGAGGGATTGATGTCTCACTTTTTTCTCATTTAGGGTTTTAAAAGAACATTTAATGTAAAAAAGTATGATTTTGGTTTAAAGCCTTGTCGGCTAATTTTTATGACCTAAAATTAATTAAAGGTCATGATACAGTATATATTGAGGAGTTTTATCCTCATTTTGACATAACACACAACTCACTCTCCTAGTGAGATCTGATTTTTGTGCCCTTGTTGGGTATTTCATCTTTTGAGTGAGGCGCACTTGTTGAAGGAAGGACTTTCTTGGCATTTTTGGCATTTCTCTTGAAGGAAGGTTTACAACTAGGGTTTGCAATGTTATTTCTTCATGATATGTAAGTGTTTTTTCTGCAAAACTTCTTAATTGAATGGTTGTAGTCTTATATCCTTGCATTTATTATAAATTTTGCTTATTTTAAAACCCTATGGGACAAACACACAAGTAGGTTGTTGTCTCATGTCCCCTAAAAGAGAAATTCTCAGCCATTGAAGAAAGAAGGAAGAGCTTAGCCATTGCTACACTCTTTTTATTTCTTCTTTTGTGCTAGCCGTGCTTTTTAAGAGTTAAGAAGGAGGAGACGTCCCAGGCCTAGGTTATCTACACTTAGGGTCATCCTGCTTCTAGGGTTTGGTGATAGGGCCTTACCATTGCAACACTCTCCCTCACCTCACTCTCTTGTCTTGACTTATCTTTTATGCTAGCCGTTTTGCCAAGTTTAACCTAAGGAAGGAGGAAAGAGCACGAGGTCTTGCTTAAGCAACACTGGAGTGAGCCTTTTTCCCCTAGGGTTTTGATTCTGGGTCCCTCCCATTGCAACACTTCAGAACCCTTCCCTCTAGTCCTTATCCTATTCCCTTCAACCTTTGTGCCCTCTCTTAAATTGACTCCATTTACTCTTAGGCATTGATCTCAGGTCCCCAACTTTGAAGTGATAGTAGTCAAACAACTCTTAAAACGTTTATAAATTTAAAACCCTAACTAACTACTAACCCTAATAAGGATGACGTCATCCTTGGTTCTTCCATCTTGATGCAGCATTTTCTTTTGATAAGAAATTAGATGGTGTTTTAAAGAATTTATTGAATAAGGGATTGATTGGATATATTGTTTGCTACATCATCTCAATATTTATTGATGAATTGATATCATTCCATTGCTATATTAATTAACATTTATCTTGTCAATATCTATTGTCATAATTGCTAATATATTGATGTCAGATAGTTATATGAAGTACTAACCCATTGAATTATAGCCTGCATATATTGTTTTGTTATTGTCTTGTTCGGGCAAGTGTTCTCATTTGGGGCTACACTTCATTATTGGTTGTTTAGTCGGACTATCTGATCTTGGTGGTAACCTGTGAGGAGGGACTTTTACTTTGACCTTTATACCTTGGCCTCTTCAAAACCACAGGTTACCGAGGACGTCTCCCCTGGGTCTAACCTCCCTAAATAGAAAGAACCTCGTCATTGTGGTGACATTGGGAGGGGTAGGTTCATGTTATGCCAGTTTGGCCTCTATCTTCTAGCCTTTTGACCTAGCTACAAATTGTGCGATAACAGTTTGGCACCGTTTCCGGGGAACACTGAGTCAATTCTCCTCAAACACCAAATCTTTTCGGTAAGCCTTGCCTCAAAGACCTTTTCTTACAAGTTTACCTGGCGACTCCACTGGGGTGTTATTCCCCTTTTCTTTGATAATTTCAAGAAAATTATCTGGCGACTCCACCCATGACGACCCGTAGTGGGCGACAATACTCAAATCCCTATACTTGGCCACTGTCAGCCTGACAAGCTCTTCACCCCTGATTAATCCTCACAAATGGTCTCACCTAGAGATTTTCAGTTGTTTCGACCTAAGCAACATCCACGGAGGGCTGCATGACTTACCCAAGAATGAAAGTTCTTGGCTACCACTTTTCTCAGGAAAGGCTATCCCTGGAAACTCACATTGGACCCAGTTCTATGGTAGTTTTGATTTTCATCTGGCCGGTCAAGAACACCCTGATGTCTTTATGAGACTCTTTGCAAGCTCCCTTGTAGAGGATGCTAAAGTTTGGATTGATGGGTACCCTAAAGGAAGAATAAAAAACCCTGAAGAACTACATAGGGCCTTTAGAATAAGGTGGTGTGATAACGAGCATTCACAAGACTCATTTTCCCAATACCTCAGCATTTGCAGAGGATCCTATGAGAGTATCAGAGATTTCAGTGATAGATTCAACCTTCTCCTTAAGAGGGTCTGATCAAAGGTAGGCTCGGAGCAAGCCATCATCGTTCATTTCTTGTCCTTCTTGGAAGGGACCTTACAATTCACCATCAAGGACCACTCACTAGCGACCTTGGAGGAAGCACAAGAACCGACCTTTCAGATTGAAAGAAACCTTGAGTTTGAAGACTACATTCATCAAAGGGACCTTTCGCAAAATGTTGACCTATGGGATCCTGGTAATAACCTTGTTGTGGAACCTGAACCTCCAAAAGTCCTCCAAGTCGAACTTTCTCCCACTAAAAGAAAATGGAGCCTTTCCCATGAAAGTATTACCCCTTCCCAGGGACCCCCTTTGAAAAAGATCCCTCCTAAGGATGAAATTGAAATTGTCCTACCTAAAAACATTGAGTGGAATCCTTGAGAAGATTTCTCTCTTTTTATCCACCAAGTGGGACATCCCTTTTCCAAAATTAGTGAGTTCACACCTTTCTATGTCACCCTTCGATTCAAAGACTCCCTCCTTTGCAACTGTCTCCTGCACCCAAGTGCCACAACCAACATGATGACGGAAGAAGTTATGTGTCAATTAGGTCTGAGCCTCTCACAAACAAATGTCGAAGGTGACTTTGTAAAAGGGGCCATTAACAACCTCGAGGTAGCCTTTGACTCCTGCCCCAGTGCTCCTTTCTTGATAAATGTGGTCATCATAGATGCTGTGAATAATTTGGGGATTATTCTTCACAAAGATCTCATAAAGCATTTGAATGGAAGTATTCATAAACAACAGTCCAAAGCAACCATCCCTCATCCTGAAGGGGGATTCTTTACCATCTACAATGAGCCTCTTGTTGGCTCCCCGGTTGAAACCTCTGATGAGCCAAGTGACCAACTTTTGTGTATCGATAATGACCTTGATAATTGGTTCATCCAAGAAGGGAAGTTACACGTGGATGTTGTTGAAGAGACCGAGGGAATCTGGACTTTAGAATTCGATGGATCACACTCAAGCTCTGGATCAGGTGCTGGAGTAGTTTTAACAGCCCCTTCCAGTGAAGTCTTCTACCATTCATATAGGATGGAATTCCGTTGCACCAACAATGTTGCCAAGTATGAGGCCTTGATTCTAGGTATCAATTTAGCAATTGACAAAGGTGTTACAATCCTAGAAGTAAAGGGTGACTCAGACCTCATTGTATCGCAAGTTTTGATGAGATTTGCCACTAAAAATGAGAAGTTTAAAAGGTATCGAGATGTGGCTCAAACCCTTTCAAAATCCTTCAGAAAGGTGTCAGTCGAAGCCATTCCTCAAGAAGAAAACCACGTGGATGATGCTTTGGCTGCCTCTACTTCTAGTTTACAACCATGTGAGGGACCCCTCCACAACCTATGCAAGATGGAAATTCTTTTGAGGCCTTATGTTCCCGATAATTTGGAACATTGGCAGGTTTTCGAGGATGATGATCAAATTATCAGATTCATGGAGAACAACAAAGAGTTCACCGATTCACAAGTTGCTTTCTTCGTCGATTCTATGGCCTTGGAAGTCATTAACCTGCAAAGCAATACCTTGCCCAAAGGTTGTATTCCCCTAGAAAACCTTTTTCATATGCATGATGTTTTTAAGGGCAAGAGAGCGAACAAACAAGCTGAAGAAGCCCTGGAATTCAATATCGGTACAGAAATGGACCCAAGGATGGTCAAAATAGGAAAGGGCACCACTGAGAAAGAAATAAAGGAAATACTAGTGCTCATTAGAGAATTCAGAGATACCTTTGCTTGGAACTATGATGATTTGAAAGCCTATAGGGGGGATGTCATCCAACACGCCATACCCTTGGTAGAAGGGGCCAAACCTTTTCGACAAAAGCTGAGGCATATAAACCCAAAGTTGGCAAGCCAAATACAAAAGGAACTCCAAAAAATGGTTGATGCCATTATCCTAGCCCCTATCAGGTATTCTTCTTGGATGTCAAACTTGGTGGTTGTTCGGAAGAAGAATGGTGACATCCGCCTGTGTGTCGATTTCCGCAACCTCAACCAATTGTCATTGAAGGAAAATTATCCCCTCCCAAACATGGAACATTTTCTTCAGCGGGTCACAGGGGCAGGGATGATGTCTATGCTAGATGGGTTCTCAGGGTACAACCAAGTCTTACTCAAAAGAGAAGACCAACTCAAAACTGCGTTCACTACACCTTGGGGAACTTTTATGTACTTGAGAATGTCGTTTGGTCTTATGAATGCTGGTGACACATTTCAGAGAGCAATGGACTTTGCCTTCAGAGACCTCATACAGAAAATCATAGAAATTTACCAAGATGACCTTACAATCGTATCCAAGGACAAGAAAGACCATTTCTCTCACTTAAGGATTGTTTTTGAACGATGTAGAAAGTATGGTATTTCTCCGAATCCCAATAAATCTATTTTTGGGATTGAGGAAGGAAAATTGTTAGGACACGTGGCCTCACAAGGAGGAGTCTCCATTGATCCCAAAAGAGTCCAGTCGATAAAGGACGTCCGTCCCCCGTCCAACATAAAATCTTTGCAATCCTTTCTCGGAAAAATCAACTTCATTCGTAGATTTGTACCAAATTTTGTCGAGAGGATAAAACCTTTGAGCGCTTTGCTAAAAAAGGATGTTTCTTTCAGATGGGGAGATGAGACCAACAAATTCTTTGAAGACATAAAAAATGCTATCTCCCAAGCCCTTGTCTTGATTAGCCCTTATTTCCCGCGGGATTACATAATATTCTCGTTCGCATCCCAGGATACTATTGTAGGTGTCCTGGTGCAAAAGGATGTTGATGACTATGAACACCCCATGGCCTTTATGAGAAAATTCCTAAGAGACTCTGAGTTAAACTACTCCATCACCGAGAAACAAGCCTATGCCTTGGTCAAGTCCCTCAAACACTTCAGAAATTACGTTGGTTACAATAAAATCAAGGCTTATGTCCTGTACCCAGCTATGAAGGACGTCTTATCACAACAAGATTGCATGGGTACTCGAGGAAAATGGGTTTCCAAGATCCAACAGTATGACTTACAAATAAAACCCACCAAAATAATAAAGGGACAAGGTTTAGCCCAAATGCTGACCGAGAGCAACCAAGAAGCCGTACAGATGGGTGAGAGTGAGAAAGTAAATGTAATGATCAACAAATTAGAACATGACGAGTGGTATTCCGATATCGTTTACTATCTAAAGAACTTGTCTTGCCCTGATCACTTAGTGGACTACAAAAGAAGGGCTTTGAGATTGAGAGCTATGAAATACTGCCTGACTGAAGATGGACTTGGATGGAGAAATCTTGATGGTGTTATACTTCGATGTGTGAACAAAGAAGAGGCAAAGAAGATACTGGAAGAATTGCACTTTGGGTATTGTGGTGGACATTTTGCGGCTCGCACTACTACCCATAAGATTCTGAGGGCTGGCTATTATTGGCCAACAATTTTTTTGAACACTCACCAACATGTCCGATCTTGCCAACCTTGCCAGTACTTCTCCGGCAAACCAAAACTCCCAGCAAAACCCTTGAAACCACTAGTAGTAGAGGCACCCTTTCAGCAATGGGGTTTGTATTTTGTTGGTGAGTTCAAATACAATTCGAGTAATGGCTACCGGTGGATCCTAACAGCTACATACTATTTCACTAGATGGGTCGAATCTATTCCTACAAAAAAGGCCATCGAGGAAGTAGTCATGAACTTTTTGGAAGACCGAATCATAACTAGGTTTGGTGCCCCTTCCAAGATCACCACAGATAATTCCAAATCTTTCATATCTTATGCCCTAGTAGAATTTTGTTTCAAATATGGCATTACCCTATCCCATTCCTTCAACTACTACCCACAAGGAAACGGATTAGCAGAATCAACCAATGTGAACCTCATGAATATACTGAAGAAGGTTGTTGGAGAGAATAAAAAGTCATCGGATAGCAAAATAAAATACGCAATATGGACAGACCGAATAATGATGAAAACTTCCATAGGGAAAACTCCTTTTGAGATGGTATATGGACTTGAAGCAAAGCTTCCTGTGAACCTCCAAATCCTTATCCTTCATTTTGCTCAACAATACATCACAGATATAGAAGCAATCCAAGGAAGGATCAATCAACTAATAGAGCTAGATGAGACGAGGAGAAGTGCCTTGGGTCAAATGACGAGAAATCAAGAAAAGATAAAGAACACCTTTGATCATAAAGCCAAGGAAAGAAACTTCGCCAAAGGAGATCTAGTGCTGCTATGGGATAAGAGAAAGGAAAAACTTGGTATGCACAAAAAATGTGACAGTCTATGGGGAGGTCCTTATAAAATCATGAGTTGTGCAGGTACAAATTCTTTCAACTTAGAGACCATGGAAGGAGAAATCCTGAAGCTACCAGTAAATGCTTTACATATCAAGCGTTACTAAACCCCAGAGACCTGACTTCACAGGTAAGTACAGGTAAGTAGGCATTCTTCATGTATTATACCATTTCATTTCATGTTAGTTTGCTTCCACATTTGCATATTGATTGTTTTATTTTAGTTATATCTATATGTCTATATATGTGGGGTGGTAATACCACCCCATCTTTGTTGTTGATGCCCCTATCGAGTTGAGAAGGTCTGCAGGTTATGCCAGAGATGTTGAGGTTCTCATGCGCTCTACGATGAGCACATGTCCTCGAGTTGGAGCCAGATGTTATCACCGATTTCTAGGGATAACTAGGAGATCATGTCTCGAGGCCCACAGGTCCTAGACATGGAGTACCGAGAGCAGGATTGACCTAAGCATGGCCCTGGAGGGCCCTTCTTTCTCTTCTTTCGTCAGATTTGTCTTGTCAACAACAACATCATCCATCACCATAGGCTTGGCCTTGTATCAGAGAAGGCTCTTGCTCCATGAGGTAATTGGTCTAGGTATCGTGGTATGTGTCACTTTTGATCATTATAACCTTTAAATGTATGCATCTAATTTGTTTTATTTCTGACGACTGCTTGGATCTTACATTGACCCACTTGACCATGCTTGGGGAGATTGACTGGGTGCCCTAGCAAGCCTGTACCCATAGGTTTTGGTTTGCCACTGGGATATTTTTGAAGAACCATCATCCGCTCCCATCATACCACCACTTTTCCATCTTATTTCCTGCTCATTTGTCCCATTCCCCTTGTCTGGGCATTAGGATGATCTATTTGTGGGGTTGCACCTTATCTCGTGGGAAGAAGGGGATAAAGGCCCAGAAGGTAAAAGCAGCTGGTAAAAGATAAAAGCCTAAAAATGAAACCTCGATATGCCTCACCCAGGGATCCCAGAGAAGGCAGTAAAAGGCCTCTCGACAAGAAACAAGAGGGATCCAAAGAAAAATAAAAAAAACAAGACCTAGCCAAGAGGATAGGGGGTCTCATCACGAGCCAACCTATTATGTTCATGGGCGCCTAACAGCATGACATTGCCATTATCTAGTTACCACGCCGGGGCAGTGACCTTTGGTTGCATGGCCAAAAGAAAGGGGGTCTCATCACAAGCTAGCCTTATCATCTCTGTGAAAGTGCTTGTGGGTAACACTGTCAGCTCTGGTCACCACGCCAAGGCAGTGTCCTCTTGTTAGCCCTTGAATAAAAAGAAAAAGAATAAGAAAAAGAAAATAAAGAAAAGAATGAAGGCAAAAGGGGCTTGGAAAAATTTTCATCCATGACGGGTACAGCTCGCCTTCTACAAAAGCACCCACAGGTAATATCATGCATCCTTGGCTCTCACTCTACTCATGTGTCTGGACATCCCTTGAACCACCTCACCTTGTTTACATGGCTTGGATGAAACCCCTTGGAAACTTTCATTTCCTTATGGATACTAACCTAATAGGGTATCTTGTCCTTTTTCTCAAACTTGTATTGTAGGTTTTTGTAGAGTCTTTGAGCTATTGAATGATATATCAGGGATTTTATGCATATGTTTGATAATATTGATGATGAAATGTGATTGACATTGCTATGATCCTTGTGACTAATGAGCCCATGGAGGGCGAATTTTTTGATGTGCAGGACCATGCCCAACGGACAGGTACCACGTGGACCGGTACACATGGGGAGATGATTAGTTCGGAACTCCATGGAGCTGAAGAGCCCATCATATGGTTTTTGAGACCCCATCAGAGGGGCAAAGACGAGACAGTGTTTGACCAAGGTTTTGCATCAGAGAAGACGAGGACGTCTCATCAGGGGCACTTTGGCTAAGCCAGGCCTATGGGGATTGACCCACCTGCAATGGAACGTTGGCCCCAAATGACCCAGGACGTCACCAGGAGGCTTGTGACATCATCATGAGTGTATGGTAGATGGACAGGGTTGTTGGCACGTGTGGCAGTTTGTAAGAGCCTAAAGAGGGCTAACATTTGGCTTCTGGATGCTACACTGGCCCCAAGAAGGCCTAACGTCTCCCTCAGGAGGGCTTGACGTTTCACTTTTTGCTCATTTAGGGTTTTAAAAGAACATTTAATGTAAAAACAGTATGATTTTGGTTTAAAGCCTTGTTTGCTAATTTTTATGACCTAAAATTAATTAAAGGTCATGATACAGTGTATATTGAGGAGTTTTATCCTCATTTTGACATAACACACAACTCACTCTCCTAGTGAGATCTGATTTTTGCACCCTTGTTGGGTATTTCATCTTTTGAGTGAGGCGCACTTGTTGAAGGAAGACTTTTCTTGGCATTTGTGGCATTTCTCTTGAAGGAAGGTTTACAACTAGGGTTTGCAATGCTATTTCTTCATGATATGTAAGTATTTTTTCTACAAAACTTCTTAATTGAATGGTTGTAGTCTTATATCCTTGCATTTATTATAAATTTTGCTCATTTTAAAACCCTAGGGGACAAACACACAAGTAGGTTGTTGTCTCGTGTCCCCTAAAAGAGAAATTCTCAGCCATTGAAGAAAGAAGGAAGAGCCTAGCCATTGCTACACTCTTTTTATTTCTTCCCTTGTGCTAGTCGTTCTTTTTAAGAGTTAAGAAGGAGGAGACATCCCAAGCCTAGGTTATCTACACCTAGGGTTGTCCTGCTTCTAGGGTTTGGTGATAGGGCCTTTCCATTGCAACACTCTCCCTCACCTCACTCTCTTGTCTTGACTTATCTTTTATGCTATCCGTTTTGCCAAGTTTAACCTAAGGAAGGAGGAAAGAGCATGAGGCCTTGCTTAAGCAACACCAGAGTGAGCCTTTTTCCCCTAGGGTTTTGATTCTGGGGCCCTGCCATTGCAATACTTTAGAACCCTTCCCTCTAGTCCTTAGCCTATTCCCTTCAACCTTTGTGCCCTCTCTTAAATTAACTCTATTTACCCTTAGGCACTGATCTCAGGTCCCCAACTTTGAAGTGATAGTAGTCAAACAACTCTTAAAACTTTTAGAAATTTGAAACCCTAACTAACTACTAACCCTAATAAGGCTGACGTCATCCTTGGTTATTCGATATTGACGTAGCATTTTTTGTTGATAAGCAATTAGATGGTGTTTTAAAGCATTTATTTAATAAGGGATTGATTGGATATATTGTTTGCTACATCATCTCAATATTTATTGATGAATTGATATCGTTCCATTGCTATATTAATTAACATTGATCTCGTCAATATCTATTGTCATAATTGCTAATGTATTGTTGTTGTATAGTTATATGAATTACTAACCCATTGAATTATATCCCGCATATATTGTTTTGTTATTGTCTTATTTCGGGCAGGTGTTCTCATTTGGGGCTACACTTCATTATTGGTTGTTTAGCTGGACTATCTGATCTTGGTGGTAACCTGTGAGGAGGGACTTTTACTTTGACCTTTATACCTTGGCCTCTTCAAAACTACAGGCTATCGGGGACGTCTCCCCTGGGTCTAACCTCCCTAAATAGAAAAAACCTCCCCATTGTGGTGACATTGGGAGGGGTAGGTTCCTATTACGCCAGTTTGGCCTCTATCTTCTAGCCTTTTGACCTAGCTACAAACTGTGTGATATCAGTTTTCATAATTGCTATTTCAATTCTGCTTTTAAAAATAGTTTTCAATTCTGCTTTCATTTTAGTAGTTTTCATTTTTGCTATTTGCATTTCTATCATTCCATTTCTGTTGTTTTAAATTTTGCAGTTTCATTTCTGTTATGACATTTCTTGTTTTTGCTCTTTTTATTTCAATTATTGGTCAAGAATAAAATGTTGGATTAGTTCTACCACAGTTCAACTCTTGCAAGGTATTGTTAGTCAATAAAAATCAAGCTTACACAGTTGTTATGATGTTCCCCCTGAAGGCATCATTGAATTTGTTATTTGCTTTCACTATTGTCTTATGAGATAATTGGTTTCTTCCCATTTCTGCTTTCCATTTCTTCATCCATTTGAGATTCAAAAGAGCAAGTCCAGAAATTTTTTCTCCTTGAAGTCAAGAGCAAATTCTGGTTGAATGATTATGCATACAGGGATAAACCCCCTCATACTTAACACTTTCCATTAGTTATTCCCAAATTCCTGGTCATTGTTCCATTAAATTCGCTCACTTCCTCCTGTTGCATAATCATTCTAGTTATATATTCTTGATCTGCTATTCTTGGTCTGCGAAACCATACATTCCGAGTTCTTAATCTATTAGAAACATATTTCCCTGTGGAGTCGTCAGTTTGTTGACGATTAAAATCGCAACGAGGAATTCCCCCTGCAAAGTATTTCTAAAACCATATTATTTAAACTATTATGCTAATAATATAATACTAGTAGGTGGGACCCCCTTGTAGACTAGAGGCTCAGAGATAGTCATATCACACATTTTATGTTGTTGTTTCGATGCTTCTTATAGGGTCTTATATGGTTGACGATGCAGTCTTGGTTTCATTTTGACACAGTGACAGGTAGATGATGCATTTTATGGGATGTTATGTTATGATTGGCCTCCATTTACGCTTGCTATGTTTAATCATGTCACCATGATTTATTACCTAGCTACACATGCACAAGAAATATGTTAGTAATGACATAACAAAAATAGAAGGAAGAAACTTATGGAAAAAAATCCCAAAAGAAGGTCGTATGTTCATGCTATGTTAGAAGTTATGTGCAATTAAAAATGTAAAACATGTTAGTGTTAGTCCTAACTATTAAATGGTTGGTTAGTGGCTATGCGATTTGCATTTGAGTTATTGTGGGTGCTTACGATATGGAAATACATATGGTATGACATAAGGACTTGACAAGGATTAACATGAATGTTTTGGGTGGCCCATTTGGCAAGGAATGTGGTCACAGATTTCAATGGTTGGAAATTAATGACATGGTTAAATGATAGGGTTAGTGTTGGTTGTCTTATACTTCAGACTTGAATAGAAGAGGAGATGGAAGCGATGTGCAGTAAATTCACGTCACTCCATACTCCTCCAATCAGGCATCACCCTAGTATGGTTCTTGTTGCATTTTGATCTGCTGGTGGTTAAGCTCCAAAATTCAAGCTTGGGAAGAAAATGCTCAACCAACTCGCCCCTTTTAAGATATCGGTTACAAGTATGGTTCTTTTTCACCCCATCCATGAATTACACTCTGTGTATGAATGAACAATGGATCAGTAATGCTTGGGTTTGTGTTTTCCTGAGAAGTGAAACTGTGTAAATGCTTGGTTTTTCTCTCTAGAATGATTGTCTTCTTGTTCGATTTCCAAGTAAAAGAATTGGTTTGGTTGAGTTGTGCATTCATCGGTTGTTCTGTCGGTGAAAATCATGATGGGTCTCTATGTATTTTGAATGAATATGGGTATTATCGCTCTGTGTTTTTGGTGGAGGGTTTCGCTATGTGTATTCTTGTTGGTTGCTTCCTCACAGTTATGAGGGTAACCTTGTCCAGTCGTATTCAGACTGCCATTTGGTTGATGTGTATGTTTCCTAGACTCCCATTTGGTTGTTGTGTATTTTCCAGAGTCATGGTTGTGGGCTTATTCACATGGTCTTGGCATCAATTATATCTCGAAAGTCAGTCTTAGGGTGGCCATTATGTCAATATATATGTTATATGGTTGTTGGGTGATATAAGTTGTGCCTCGGGTTATGCATCCTCACTGGAATTGTTGTCAAATGATTCGACTCTTAAGAAATTGAAAGAGGTTATACCTATGTATGTTCTAGGTAACTGTCACTGTCCAGTCGACATTCGCTTCTCCTCTGCAAATGCAAGACGCACTATGTTCATTTTTCTATCCTACCCATCATTGCTTCCTCTGTGGCTAATTGTTGTGCCATTGCCCAGACCGGAAGTTATAAGGAACCCTGTGGTTTTCTCCTATGCTTGTATCAAGGGTCTTTTCCATGGTGGATATTCCCCTGAAGAAACCCAGTTCTCTTTGTGATTTATGACTCAATGCACTCTTGATTTCTTCTTTGTATTCGTTGTGACCGAGCCCGATTTTAATAATCCCCCACTGTTCTTGCTCCTGTTGGGCATCTTTCTGGTTTTCAAAGATTGGTTGTAAAGTGGAGTGGTTATGGCAGTTGCATCGAGTACCTGTTGTTATCACTCCAAGAAACTCTTTGGGGTTGTAAGCCAAAGATGCTTGGTAACTTAAGAATATGATAAATTAGGTATGCTTGGAACAATGGGATAACTCAATAGCTAATGAAATGGACCACTTATCATGCATTCGAATAAGACAGTGATTTTAGAAATCAATAATCAGACAAAGTAATTGGAATAGGGTATGAAGAATACTAGTCTAGATAACCAAATACAACAATGTGCAGGGTCATACAAGATAGTAAGAAGTCCTTTAATTCAAGTTCATGAGCTTAATAAGAAGATAAGAGTTTTTAGAAGCTGAGTTAAACTGAAGTAAAGTATAGAATAATGAAGTACATGAACAAATATGACATTGAAAGCAAAAGAAGACTGTGATTCTATTATCAAGATAAGATTCTAGTATAGTAGCAAAATGTATCCAAGATTGAACCCTTAGTTCATCTCATATATTCAACTTTATAGCTTTACAATAAAAGTTCAGATCCTAGAAGAATGGATCAGATATGCTAAAGATAGAAAGTCAAAACAATTTTACAAAAAGAGAGGAAGAGATTCTCAAAATGAGGTCAATTCCTCATTCTATGGTCTTCAGATCATGTAGAACCTCTGTGCTATGCAGATAAGCCTTCCAAGGCTGTTTGATATCTCTTGAGGAAGATGAAATTCGAATTTGCCAAGTTTGGAAATAAACCCTAATTCATTGCCCCCAAAATAGGTGTCAAATCAACTTGAACACCTTCTCTAACTCCTTTGAATCAAAAGTGGATCTTAGATTGGACATTATAATTCAATATCTATCTTTAGAAAGAGTTTTTAGGAGATTTGGCCAAGTAAAACTTCGATCTGGGCAAAAATACTCTTTCTCTGGCCAATGACAGGTTTCAGTGGTTAACACAGAGGAATTCTGGGTGTATTAACCACTGAAAGCTCTGCTTTCGGTGGTTAATGAATAGTGGTCATGTTCCCCTAAACCACTGAAAGCTTAGCTTTCACCAAAATTTCAAAATTACAAAATTGAAATACCTTGTTTCTTCGATGAGTGTTCAAGGTCTCTTTAGTGATGCTGCTCCTCCTTGTATAGGGCTGGAAACCTCAATCTGCTGTGTAGGAGGCTCTATTTCCTTCTCTAAGGAAGTAGCCAATTCTGCTAGGGTTTCTAACCCTGAGTGCTTGGGAGTTGGAGTCTAAGTCTCTTTTATCTTAAGTCTTAGGAGTTTGAGTTGTCTATTCAGCTTAGTGTTCTCCTTCATTAACAATTTATTTTTGTCCAGAGTCTTATCATATTTATCCATGACATCCTGACTAATATCATACAATTCCACATTCTTATCAACTAACTCTGCATTTTTCTTCTTGATTTGTTTCTCATAGACTTCTAACTCATAAACCTTCTTAAGGAGTTGGTTTCTCTTCTATGACCTAGCTGGTCTTGGCCTGCTAGCATATGCTTCTGCCAAGGGTCTGTTTTGTTCCTCAGGGGGAGTTGGGGATGGTAGATTAGGGTATGCTTTAGCCAATTGCTCAGTCTGTACATCACCTTGTTTCTCTGTTGGATCCTACTCTGGCTCTGAGTCACTATATGGCAGGTTCAAAGGATTATCTCCCTCAGCAAGACCCTCGGTCTGTTCACCCTCTTTTCTTAAATTCAATTTCCTTTTGGCCCTCTTATGCTTAACAGAAGAGGACTATGTTTGCTCCTTTGGAGGTGAGATGGCTCTTCTCTTCCTCCTACTGCTCTTAGGAGTAAGAGATTTCTTTGCTGCAGGCTTCTTTCCTATATTATCTTGCTGTAGATCAGTGGGAAACTCATTCCAAAACAAGAAATAATTCCAGTCAACATTTTTTTTCTTCATAGATTCTTTAACTATCAAAGTGATTAAACCTTGATGTGATAACTTGCTCGCTACCTTACTAGGTTTAACTTTGACTTGCCGAGCCATCTTGGTGAGGGCCTTGTGAAGATAGTGAGGTAGGTTGATAGATGATATTCCAATGAAGTGGTTAAGGAGCTTGAAATGGTAAAACATTACTTTGTTATACCTTCCTTCACTAGTGATATATGCAAATATGGCCTTGAGCAAAGCCTGCCACTTTGTCTCCAGAAATGACATAGGTATATCCTTCTTCCAGATAAGAGTTTTTTGTTGAGGTTGTAGATAAGATCTGAATTCTATATATGCTGGTATAGTAGTCTTGAACTAGCACTCACATGTCCTAGGTAGACCAGTGATCTCTGCAATTGATGCCTTGTCCACTATAAACTCTTCCTTGCCAATGGTGGCTCTCCTCCCATCGTATGATAGAGCAAAGGTTTCTGAAATTTGTTGATGGAAATTTTCCAGTTTCTAACAGTAAGAGAAACATCCAACCTGCTTGAAAAAGTCAACCACTTCAGGATGTGCCTCCAAATACTAGGTTCTGTCTAATTTGGTCCTCAGGACTGGTCCTGCCTTCTGCATTTTCCCAAGTTTGATTGCGCTTGTCTTGCAAATTAACACACCTGCGGGCTAGGGGAGACAACAAGTACAATTTTAGGAGGGAACTCGGATCTGTGGCGAATTAATGGGCATGGGAATAGGGATGACTCGGCCTCTGTGAGATAGACGAAATCTTAACAGAGCATAACCCAAAACTATATATGATATAAATGAGAATCACAAAAGACTCAGGCTTGATAGCTCAATCAAAGGGATTTCAAATAATGAGTTAAATGGGAAATGAGTAAGGTGATAGTCTTGGAACTTGAATTTATGAGAACCCCGTAAACATCAAACAGTTAAGCGAACCGATCAATCATAGATTTCTGTGTATGCAAGAATATAAATTCGAAATGATAAGTGGAGGTTTACAACTACTACAGGGCATCAAACCTTGATCAGAAGTAATTATACCACCTTACATCACCGATTCACTTGATTTTCGGCGGTTATCATTTCATTATTGCGCCAATCGACATTTGAATCATGCGAAAACATGGGCTCTGATCTTTCCACGTTGACACATTTTCGATGGTTAATCGGGCTTTACTTCTCCCTGTCACCTAAAATTGACAAAAATGATTGTGTTATTTTAGGAGATAACACCTGTCTCGTATTTATTTGATTAAATTGGTTGAAAAGTTGTGACCGGGAATGAGTAATAATTTGCAGTCAAAGGGATGTCTCTTTTTCATTATATTTTGAATCACTGTGTTCTACAACAGGGTGTTGATTGCAAATTGGAGAATCCTGTGTGTTTCACTAGGCCTGATCAGGATCATAGCAAGTTATGAGATTGATAACTGTGTTTATTTCGTTATGTTTACTGTGTATCTATTATGGAAGCATCGTGCATGTTGTAAATAATTGCATCGATAGTGATGAAGCTCAGGTTTTATATTCACTATGGTTTCATTGCAATAACTTGTTGGTTCATATGATGAGGAGTGTATGAAATCAGACATGTTTTAGAAGTATGTTCAATTTGGAAAAGGACATGTGCATATGTTTTATTTGGTCAATTGTGAATTGATGGATAGTATATGATATTTTTATAGTGATGTATTATGGATAGAGGTGGAGCAATGATTATTGTGTGTTTTCTTTCGATTCTTAAAAGGAAAGGAAATAAATTAGAGACCAAGCATTCTCTTAATAGGACTATTGAAAGTCGTTTCGATTATGAGTATGATTGCATACCGTGTTAATTGAGAAATTTTGAAGATTTTGAATGTGGAACAATGAACAGTTTTGATACATAGTGATTATTGAATTGGTGTTGGTATGTTTTGTATTGAGTACAGAGTTATGCTTATTGATTACTTGATTTGTTTTATGAACAATATTCGTTATTTCCCTGCCATTCTCTCACTTTTCCGCACATTACAAGTCCCCTCACCTTCCCAGATTCACTATTCACTCCCTGTTCTTAAAATTAAATTATAGTTAAATGAAAAACTTTGTATTATGGCAGTTGAAGGATGGAACAAGGATGAGTTATAGTGATATATTTTGTTATTACAATACAATTGATTGGTTGATGATTTGTGGAGCAATAATCATGATCGATCCCCCTTCATTTTACCACTTTTCGCTCAATACAATCCCTCATATATCTCAGAACCTTTATTCACCCCCTGCTCATTGACAAGTATTAAATGATTTTTATGGATTGGATTGCATGAGTCTGATGTGTTGTTGAATCGAACTCTGTTTCATATTTAAAGAGATGTCACGTATGGTTTGTTGAATAAACTAGTTGCTAATAAGTAATGCATACATGAATGAGCTTTTTCAGTAGAGGTAGCCATGGCTGGGGTAACTTAGAAGAGGAAATTGGATCAGGGGCCCTAGAAGGCCAAGGTTTTCTATACATTTTGATGCAGACTCACAAGAGTTGAGCCAACTATTCCAAGCTAGATTTTTTAACTAGATTGGACAAGGAGTGGTCCAACCTAGGCCAGAAAGACCTCATTTCCAAGCCCCACATGTCTCTGGTATCCTTGTTCCCCCTCATGTCTCATTACAACCTGAAGTCCCTGAAAATGACAAATGACAAGAGATTTTCCACCCGACAGTCTCCCAACATCGTGGCTGACCCAATTTGTCTCTACCTGCTCCTCCACCTGTTAACCAAATTGTCCAAGATTCCCCTGCACACTCACTAGTACATTATTCCTATGCAAGCAAGAGGTTTAAAACTGAAGCCCACCATGCACTTGATAAAATAAAAGTTGTTTTTGCCCCCTCCTCTCCCTCAAATGACTCTGCCAAATCTGTTTCATCCCGCGTGCATTTGAGAGATGATTGCTCTCATGTTATTAGTGAAATTAGGCCTAAAGGCTCCACACAACCTAAGTATAATTCAGAGAAATCAAAGGGAGACAACAACAACAAGGGGAAAATTGCTTCCTAGAGTGGCAAATATGGTTTTTAAGTGTTTTTACTTATTGATTGTTGAGAACAGTTGACTTCTGAAATTTTTGGACAACACACTATTTTTTGGATATGTGGATATTATATTTTTGGATATAGTTTCAATTATCATTGATATAAATTGTCAAATTATAAGAGTGATGATGGGATCCACAAGGAGGGATGTGTTTGACTGATTAAATAGTTGTGTTTATGCTTATTAAAGAAACTAAAGGGAGTCACAAGGGGTCCCACCTACTAGTTATTATTTATTAAAGACCCTTATTATTATTTTATTAATTTTCCCCTTTAACTAAAAAGTTGGTTGAGTTTTAGTTAACTTAGCTAAATAGGTAGTTTAACTACTTCAACTAATTTTGATTGCTTAAAGGCAAAAAGAGAAAGAGGAACAAGGGGAGAATAGAAGAAGAAAGCATACTAAGGTATGCTCTTGAGTTTTATTGAGATAATTCAGTTTTCATTCATTCTTTAATTCATTGAAAACCTAATTATTTTTTATGATAGCAAGGTCTTATTGTAGACAACAAGATTCAAGGTTGAATTACATCATTCAAACACTTGTTTTTCAGAGGTGTTGATCTATCTTTGATAGTCTATGTAGACTTGTCTGTTTGTGAATTAAATTTCATGATTGATAAAGACTATTGTGCAGAGTCAAGTGGGCAACAATCTATGGCAAGTTGATCCATCTTTAAAGTTCAGTTTTTTTACTTTTTTCATAAGTCCTTTTGTATGGTTTTCATCGGGGACATCTAAGTTTGACTTTGGTCCAAACTTCCTTAGGGAATTTTGTAAAGAGAACGGTTCTTTTGATAAATTGGAATGGAATAAGCGATTGTTTTATGTCTCATCTGTGTTGATTATTGACTTGGTACTTTTAATTCTGTCTCTACATTTATTTATGCATCTGTTATATTCAGAAAATTACATAAATATTGAATTTTTCAGCAATCTTTAATTTATAAGAAAATTAGCCTAAGCCCTTGTAACCAATACTTGTGGATTACAAAACAATTTTTTATGGCTATAAACATAGAGTGATATTCCCATCTATCTTGCTTTAGCCAAGTAAGATCTGAAAATGCTTGAGTAAGATCATTTCATATATTTTCCTCAACACACCCTTTTGTGTGCTAGGTTTATGGTGTGGGAGGTCTTTCACTTGAAGAATATAACAAAGGATCGGTTGGGTTTTCTTCCCTTGTTGAGAAGGGTTTCCTAAGATACTTTTTGTGTACTTGTGCATGGTATTTATTCTTGTGATCTTGGTTGTTGAAAAAAATTGTTTATGGTTCAAGTAAAATGCTAAAAATGGAATGAACTTCATGCTTGAGCCTAGCTCATTGAGAAATCAACAATTGGTACATTCGAGAGGGAGTTGTTTAGATTGGTGGGGACAGAGTTGACACCTAGCACCAACTATCACCCTCAGACAGATGGGAAGACCAAGATAGTCAACAAGTGAGTTGAGGGGTATTTAAGGAACTATGTGGGTGGACATCAAAGAACATGGGTTAGGTGGCTACATCTAGGAAAACATTTCTACAACGCCACTTTCCACATGTCCATTGGCATGACACCCTTTCGAGCATTTTATGGTTATATGCTCCCACTTTGGTAGACTTGGTTTTCAGGGAGAACAGAGCTCCCAAAGCCAATGATTGGATCACCGAGAGTGAAGAGGTTCTCAAGTTACTAAAAGAGAACTTGTAGACAACACAGAGTCGACAGAAGATGAGTGCGGACAGACATAGGATAGAGCGCATATTTGAGGTTGGGGACTTATTTTTCTTGAGAATCCAACCTTACAGACAATCATCTCTGAAAAAGAGTGGGGTCGAGAAGCTCAAGTCTATATTTTATGGACCATATAAGATCATGCGTCGAGTAGGAGAGGTTGCTTATGAGCTAGAGCTTCCAGAGGGGAGAAAGATTCATAACTTGTTCCACGTATCTTGCCTCAAGGAGGCCGTGGGACAATTCATCAACACATCATAGGAGCTTCCCCCATTGGATAAGAAGGGGAAGTTGGAGCTAGTGTTGGAGGAGGTGCTTGAACAGAGAGAGTGCAGATTGAGGAGCAGGGTCATCAAGGATTGCTTGGTTAGATGGAGGGGATTTCCAGTAGAGGATGCCACATGGGAGGGAGACCATATATTGTAGCACCCAGGATTGATGTTGCTTGAGGACAAAAAATCTCGAGAAGGGAGGACTGTGATGTCCCGTTCCCAAGAGCAGGCCAACAAGGAGTGACTTAGTAGTCTATTTGTTCCCGTAGATTATAGTCAGGCACAAACATGGAACAAGAGGAGAAATAAGGGTGAATTAGTGGCTAAACAATGAATTAAGCCAAAAAGCATAGGAAAAGTCACTTAAGCTAAAGTCAATAGAGAAATAGAAGAAAAAGGTGTTGAGGGGGAGACTTAATTAATTGATCACTCACCTTAGGAGGAAAAATGACTAGCTTAAGTGATGTCAACCTAGAATTAGATCAGGAAGAGTATAAAGGGAGGAATTTGACCTAATTCCTCATTATGTTATGATTTGATGTTGAGAGAGTTTCCAGAGGAGGAGAATCGACCTCTTGTTGTTTTGTGGATTTATGGAGGAAACTACCACCTTGATTGGTTTCAGTGTTGAGAGACACACCCTAGCCTATCAGAGCTACCATGCAGGTATCTCACTGTACCATCTAGGAGTATTTAGTTTTGCAGTGATTGTGCAACTCAGCTAGTGAGGGCGCAAGGGTTAGAGAGGGTTTTGTGTAGCTGCATGAGACCAGGGATTATATTGTAGATTCCTCTCGACCCAGTTAAGTACTAGCCAGGGTGCATCTTTTGAGCCACCAATCATCAGATTTTGACGATGGAATCTCTCAGGGTGCATCGAACTACTAGGAAGTTCGCAACTCTTGAGGAGGGACATTTGGGGTTCCAAAGGGTATTTTGGATCATATCCGAGGAAACCCTTATGACCCAGTACAACATTGTCCAGGGTGCACATTTCAATATATATAATAGTGGATTCCGATGGTGGAATCACTAGGGTGCACTCACAGATCCCAGGAGGTTTGCAACCCCCCAGGGGATGACATCCAGAGCTTCTGGGGTTTGATATTCAGTCCAACAATCATTAGAAGCAACCTAGAGGACAAGGTGCTCATTTTGGGACAACTTCCAAGCGATTTTGTCGATCATAGCTACCAGGGCGAGTTTTCTAGTGTTTGTAGCAGTTGTCGTGAGTTTCTGAAATTGCATTTTTGTCGATCTATCTGTGCATGCATAGATATTCCTTCATCTTCTGATCATGAGTATTTTGTATTAGTTTCTTTTATTCCAATGATGATCCACAAGATCTATCTGACAATTATTTCTCTGCTTTCAGCATATCATTGTATTTCCTTCTTTTTCCCTCATAATACATATGAATGAGATGGTGTTTGTTCATTATTCTATATGCATCGTATATTCTGCTTAAACATTAATTGAATGAAACACACATGCGAAAATAACCAAACATGTTAAACAATTAACTCAAAAGCATCCAGAAACCTCCAGTGTATCAGATCAGATAGTGGACTTATCATTTTAGCAGTATTTCCTAGACTAGCCGAGTCAAGAACATTACAGTAGGATTGCACCTAAAGCTTGGGGATACCCTCCTCTTGCAGATGTCCCTTCTCTTAGGGTTCGAACTCCTCTTTCACCCTACTTTGTCCCTCCATAAGACTTGAAACTAGGTGCAACTTACTTGGCCTCTTCTTCACCAAGGTACCTGCCTAAACATAAGAGAAAACTACCGAAGTATGAGGCTCAATAGCCTCTCTCCGTGGCTGGAAATATCTCCCAAAATCGTAGAAATATTAGACCACTTATTGCTCCATATCTCAACACTTGTGTTTGTCACAATGACTTGGATTCTTATTTATACATTCCCAAGGGTTGTGTGTCAAAGAGTCTCTTCACAAGTCATCTTACATGTAGGCTCTATGTGGGTGTGAAGCCCCATCACAACCCCCAAATCCCATCACCAATCCCATGAGGTCTTGACCTCATTCCAAGGTTTATTTTGATGAAACGAAACGCTAAACTAGTGCCAACGAAATTTCCCACAAGCCTAGCACCTTGGCATCTAGTGGAAATACCTCCTGAAGTTACAAAATCAACACTCCTTCTTACTGATGGAGGTATCCCATCCTCCAACATTTTGATGCACCATTGTCGCACACAATAGATATAGCTCTGGATATGCCACCACATATACACTCCAATAATGACTGGGTAATCCCTCTGTCACTATGGAAAATGGGTCTGTGAACTTTGTCACTGAGAGAAGTTATGTTTTCAAGTCTGTCTGACTGACTACATCCATGGTCACTACTGTCCAGTGTGTCTAACATGCCACATCCTCGGTCACTGAGGCAAAGTATGTTTGACTGGTTGCATCCTTGGTCACTGAGGAAAAATATGCATGACTGGTCACATCCTCGGTCACTGAGGAAAATCTGGTTTTCCAAGTTGCCTCACTAGCAATTCATATATCCTGATTGGTTTCCTCATCTATCACACTAGAAAAACCTGTTGAATCAACTGGATCCTCCATGGAAGGTACACAAATCTCAGAATCCTCATGCTCCTTCATTTCCTATCTAACCTCCTCAACCCATGAAACATGTCTACTAGTCCTGGAAGATGTCTCCCTCCCTCCTGAACCTAAGGGGGAACTCCCTTTGGATGACCATCTTTCCCTCTGAGCCAACTGGCTCTCCCTAAGATCGATCTCACTTTGAGATATCATGCTCCATATGAAACATAACTCCCTTTGAGTCTGCACAACCTCTGGAGCCGTTTTCTCCCTATCCACTGCCCCTTGCACAATCCTGGGAGGTTTCTCCTCCCTCTTGGATCCTGAGGGCTGACTCCCTCTTAACTCTGGCTCCCTTTGAGCTAGTGTTTTTGGTGAGGTCACCTACCTCACTCGTCATGGAGCCATCTACTACACCTTTGGTGGAACTACTTTTTCCTCCTATGTCTCTCTTCCCTTTTTGGCCATATCATCCATAGGATAGCCCCTCAACCTATATAAGTTTCCCTCCCTAACACCAAGAACCAATCTTAATTTGAATCTAGTCCATTTGGGCACAAGAAGCACCTGTCCATATCAAAACATCACATGATAGCCCTTCCTCTCAATCTCTGAGACTGAGAGGACACTCCTCCTAATTTTTGGCACCCAAAACACATTCGACACCCTCAGTGTCTCCCCTAACTCCAATCGAAACGACGTTGTACCGAATTCTCGTACTGAATGCTTGGATCCCATACCAAGCTCTACACATAAGTCTAAGCCAGTCTCTGTGAGAGTGTCAAACAACTCTTGTGCACTTGCCATGTGACAATATTCTTCACTATCCACCAACCATCTCTCCCTGCTAGAGACATACCTGAAAGGCCAGAGACCAACAAGATCTCCCTCTAGAAATTTTCTGCAACCTCATCAACCTCTATTGTTGATTCATGTTTCCTTCTTCCTCTCCCCTTCCAGAGTGGACACTTTGAAGCATAGTGGCCAAATTCATGGCACTTAAAGAATATGATCCTACTAAGATCCTTCTTCCATCTCGGATCTGGAGATGCTTCTCTCTCTGAAGAAGATCTTCTCCCTGACGAACCTCTTTTGTTTGGAGAACCCCTTCTGGCCTTCCTAGTGCGAGTTGCAAAGGCCTGGTACTTGTCACTGTTATTCTTCATTGGACCTCCAAATCATCCCTGGACACCAACCAAGTCTCCTCTTGGATACAATCTATCCATAGTCTTTCAAAGTTTGGTAACTTCTCTTGTGCACAGATCCCCTGCACAAAAGGTTCCCAAAACTTGGGAAGACCTCTCAAATCCACATTCACTAACTCAATATCCTGCACTATCTCGCCAATAGCTATGAGATGATCTTAGATATGAGTAATATTCATGAGATAAATGACAATTGTATCCTCATTGGTCATCTTGACAATCGGAAGTTGGTGCTTCAAGTGTAGCATCCTACCTGTAATCTTGTTTTGGTAAAGACCCACCAAGGAATCATCCATCTCCTTGGCAATTTTTTTCTCGACAATTTGAGGAATCAAGTGGTCCTTCATGGATTCTAGCAATAGCCGCTTGGCCTTCACTTCCTTCTTATGAGTTGTTAATGTAGATTTTCTGAGGTCCTATGAGGCTACCAACTAAGGTTTTCCTTTAACCTTATTTTGTCTCTAAGTTTCAACTTTGTGAATGTCCCTTGTTGTTGTTTTAGAACAACAAACAATCACCAAGTTTCAGTTCAATATTTTGATGGTTAAGTGTCCTTTTGAGGTGCCCTTTCAAGTGTTTTCTTTACTCAATGTTAGCACATGAAATATACATAAAAAAAAATAACACTACCTCTAGATATTTTAACTTTAAAATGTTTATCTACACTTCTAAGCATGTATGAAATTGACACATATGTTTTTGGTCAACATGACCCTAGAAAACCCCCCCCCCATGGGGAAAACCAGTTTGGAACAGATATATATAGAAGGCCTCAAAGAAAAATGTACAACACATGAAACATATACAAATGAACTTGGTACAATAGAAACCACTCTCGGATGCCTTAGAGTTCCTTGAAGACCTCCCCACAAGCCTTGTGAAGTAAGGCGCCCCTTGCTTTGGTGTGCCTTTCTTCCTTTTTTTGCCTTTGCCTTTATCCTAATGCCTTTGTTTTTCCTTTTATCTTTCTTGACCTTTGAACTCTTGCTTGCCTTTGCCTTTCCCTTGTAGTAGCCTCCTCCTCTTAAGAAAGCCTCCCATAAGATGATGGTGCACCCCTCTCCTCAAGTGCGTCCCCTCCTCATGTAAAACTCCAAATGGTGCACCCTCCTTCACCCTTGTGCCCACTAATCTCTAGAGTGCGCCTCTCCAAGTTGAATGGGTCTCTCCACAAGGTAAGGGCCTCTCCCACACTAGAATGTGCCCTCCAAACTCTAGAATGCACCTCTCCTCTAGCATGTGCGCCCCTCCTCCATAGAATGCACCCTCCTCCTAAACACTTGCACCCTCACTCATAATGGCTCCCTCTATAGCTCTAGAACAAGCCACAACCAAATGAATGAGCCTCCAAGCAATGGAAAAAGCCTCCTCTACTAGATGTGTGCCCTCCTCATAAGGTTGCGCCCCTCTTTGCTAGTAAATGTGCCCTCCACCACAAGATGTGCGCACTCTCTAGGATAGTAGCCAAGCCTCCATGGAAGACCTCTCCAAGCAACCTCAACTCAAGCAAATGCTTCCTCCTCAAACCCTCAAACAAGTGCACCCTCCTCTCCTCAAGAAATGCACCCAAGCTCTCCTTCTCATCGCCTCTCCTCTCAAGTGAAGAATGAGTCTCATAAATGCACTATACCCTCCTTTATCCTCCTTTGGCCAAACCCTAAAATATCAATGGCCTAGATCCAATCTAGCCAAGTCTAATCAATGGGTGAGATTCAATCCCTAAATCTCACTTCGGAAACCCACTTTCCTTAGTTTTCTTTATGTCTATTAATTCACCCACTTTGTGAATTAATTGTCACTTTAATGACTTAAGTGACATATTTCACTTTTGACTTAAATATCCTAAGTCAAATTGAAATTAGAATCATAAAGTAAATTACAATGGTAATAGTCTCCCCCTTTGTGTTTAGAGACTCATAAACACATGGGGACCACTTTCCAAGGTACCCCAATCTCAACAGTTAACTCATGTGGATCAGTAGGAGCTACAACCACATCCTCAACATACTCCTTGAGGTCATTCTCCTCTAGAAAAATGAGAACCCTTGCCTTCCTTGCACGGAAGTTGATTGCCCCTTCCAACATGTCCTCAAGCTTCAATGTGTTCACCATGGTTACCTGCCTAGAACAAGAGCAAGACCAAGACCAAGAACAACATTCTTCAAGTGTTGAGGCCAATAACTTATCTTCTTCAAAACTCGAACTCTAATACCATGTTAGTTTTCACTGCATCTTAGATCTGGTCTAATACTTCTATAGTTATGCACAATTACTCAATTTAAATTGTAAGCATAAACACACTAACGTGCATAACTTAAACCCAACAGAACACAAGTATTCAATCTTAAAAATCAATACTCTTATGTTGAGAAATAATGGGATCCCATACCAGGGATAACGGCCCTTTTACAGTCCTTCCAACCAACTCCTTTCCCACATAGAATTGTCGTTACACTCTGTAACAACCCTTGAAACAACCTTTTACCTGATGTACATGATGCTTCAATACTCCAAGTCTATTGTCCTTGCTACATGTGACTGTCAGCCACCTCCAATGGTTGTTCTGGGCATAAATCATTCCTACAGCCTTGTTTTCCATCCTTAACACTACTCGTTGTAGCACCCTGTAGCCACCTAGGATTTGTTGTCCTCCAAACTGGGCAGCTACCCCTTTTCTCTCTCCTAGGACAACCACACAAACTGTTATTAGACACATGTAGTTGTTGTGGCCTTACTTCTCCAATCAAGCCAAGTCCTCTTCTCAGTGGCCATCCCTTAATCATGGTTGTGGTTTCCACAAATAGGGTTGTGATTGAGGGTAGACTTGTTCCTCAATCCTGCGACTACCCTCCTCTAGCATCCAACCCTTCTCTTAGGGTTCGACCTCCTCTTTCACCCTACTTAGCCTCTCCACAAGGCCTGAAATGGGTTGCAGCTAACTCGACCCCTTCTTCGGCAATATACCTACCTAAACATAAGAGAAAATTGCAAAAGTATGAGGCTCAATGGCCTCTCTCCATGGCTAGAAATGTCTCCCAAAATCACAAAAATCTTGGACCACTTATTCCTCCATATCTCCACACTTGTGTTTGTCACAATGACTTGGATTCTTATTTATACAGGCCCAAGGGTTGTGTGTCAAAGAGTCTCTTCACAAGTCATCTCACATGTCGACTCTATGTGGGTGTGAAGCCCCATCACAAACCCCCAAATCCCATCACTAAGCCCATGAAGTCCCAACCTCATTCCAAGGCCGATTTTAACGAAAAAAAAGGCTAAACTATTAAGTTTTAGTGTTGTTATTAGGTTATTTTCAGTTTAGTAGAGAATTCAATCCATTTCCAAAACAAAAACATAAAGAGGATCACTGAAAGAAAATCAATCAAAAGGTACACAACATTTTATCTTGGGAAACCCTCATGGGGGAGAAAACCCAGCAACACTTCCTCAATGATAGATTGTCAATACAATGCCAAGACTAATACCAAAACACCAAACATAAACTAGGACTGAGCATGCGCCTCTCTTCTCCTTCCTCCTACAACTGCAACTTCTTTCAAAAGATGCACACTTGTTGAGTGAGTGAATGAATGAATAAGTGAGGCACCATCCTCACTTATAAATACTAGTTGAGGAGGTGCTAGGGTTATGTCTCTTCATTTAGTAGGGCTGACTTCTTCCAAGAGTGGTTAAAACCACTTTATAAACCCTAGGGGATGACTTTACAAATACCACCATATAAATATGGTTTGACTAATCCACAAAAGGGGATTTGGTCTTATACAAGACCTGACATGATCAATCCACAAAAGGGGATTTGATCTACAAGATAATAAATCTAATATAATTAGAATATTCTTCAAAGTTACAATATTTTAACACTCCCCCTTAACAAGAAGGGTATTCTACTGACATAACCCAATACAACATCATCAAGAGAAAGAGAGGGAAACGTCATCATCAACATCTGGAACACTGACTGTCACATCTATAAATCATCAGAAGTTTTTCTCATCATCAATATCATCATCCACAACATGGAGTTGGAGTAGCATCATCATCAACAACAACAACAACATGAAGTTGAGGTAGCATCATCATCATCAGCAGCATGAACCTGAAACATCAACATCAATTAGTATAAAGCTATAACAACAATATCACCAACACGAAGTTGGTACACCATCATTAACAACACGAGGCTGATACATCCTCATCAACAACATGAGGCTGATACAACATCATCAACAACACGAGGATGAAACAACAACATCATCAGCATGAGGCTGAGACAACAACATCATCAACACAAGGCTGAGACAATGAAATCATCATCATATGGAAATAGAATGAGGCAGGTGAAACAAAAACATTTTGTGGTACTCTGACGAACCGTCCTTACTGGACCTTTGGGATCTACCCAGTAATCATAAGATTCCCTAGGATATAAAATCCTAACAAGATACCACGTGGTAATCTGACAGACCGTCCTTACTGGACCTTCAAGATCTGCCCAGGAATCATAAGATTCACTAGGATATAAAATCCTAACGGAGCTACCACTACTGACCATGGTTGGCATATACATGCATAGGTACTCTGACAGACCATCCTTACCTGACCTTCAATATCTTCCCAGGGATGATCAATCCCCTAGAATATAAAATCCTAACGGAACTACTCGTTGTTGGTCAGGATACTATAGTATCATCAACATCACTCCCCCTTTCGAGGGAGGTCCTTTAGGAAAACACCAAGCTTGTCTTAGAAGTACTCAAACTTCACATGAGACAGAGGCTTGGTCAACACATCTCCAACCTTCTCATCTGTACCAACGTATTGAATCTTTACAACTCCCCTTTGCACCATATCATGAATGTAGTGATACCATATCTCTATGTGCTTCGAATTATCATGGAACATTGGGTTCTCCATCATCTTTATCCAACTCTGGTTATCACATAGATTCACAGTGGATTCCATCTCCAGATTGAACAGACCTATCAACAGCTTCTAAAGCCATGTGGCTTCACAACTAGAGGAACATGTTGCAATGTATTATGCTTATGTCGTGCTAGGAGCAATATTGAATTGCTTCCTTCTTTGCCATGAAGTCATGGTTGACCCCAGGCTGAAACAACATCCTGAAGTGCTCTTTCTATCAGAAGCACTTCGAGCTCAATCTGAATCAATATAACCATACAGTCTGAAGTCATGATCTCCAGTATAACAAATACCATAATCCAATGTACCCTTAAGGTATCTCATCACATACTTTGCAGCTACAAGGTGAACACGTCTGGGTTCTGTTAGAATATGAAAGATTGTGCTCGTTTTACCATTGACAATACCCTTGTCACCCAACCATAGGCCGAAGCCACCCTCTGAGCACCTTGACCTTGACAGAGAAGAGAATCCTGGTAGCAATCCAATATCCAAGAGAGGCTAATGCACCAAGCAATAAGTAACCAAGATGATCAGATAGTCCCACCCAAAAGTTGGCACAGTACCTTCCCCAAGACTTGCGCACAAGACTGCAACTGCACTGCGTAGAACTGGCTCTCTGCAACTGCTGAGAAGTGTGTCAAATGAGAGACTGGCGCTCTATATTTATAGTGGTTTTGGCAGACTTACTGGGGTCGACTTCTCCTTCTGGGTACTAATTAATTCATATTAATTATATTTCTACAACCGACATCTTGTCTAGGGTTTCCTTCATTTCTTTGCTTCCTTCCGAAACATTCTAATCTTGTCAAAGGTCACAATAAAATTTCATACCTCCCAAAGCTACCATAATATCAACACTCCCTCCTAGCTATGGAGGTATGGTCTTGAGCACAAATAGACCATTCAACTGGTAGTATCACGAACACCGTCATTATTATCCAACTAGATAATCTCCTATGACAACTGGTACAATATCAATTGATAGAATACAACTGTGTCTATCCATGGTAGTACGCAACTACTCAAACTGTGACACATAGTCACAATCAGTGGAACATATCCACCACAGTAGTATATCTCTATTGTCTGCAGACAGACAGTCTCCATAACAATCATCTGATGACAACCTGCACAAAAAATATTATTAAAAATAAACTGAACCATCTGGGCCAATCTTTCACTCACATCTGTGAGATCTGAAAGAATATCTGCCCTCAGTATAGAACATCAACAATGGGCTATCTGCCCTATTCTTATCAAACAAGGAAGAATGATTGTTTCTAATATCTAAGCCTGGACCATTCCTCACCCTGGGCCATTCTTCCTACACTAATCAAAGTGCACCTGGAGAGAATGTATAAACCCTAAGTAATGTCTGTCCCTGATTGTTGAGCCTGGACCATTCCCCACCCTGGGCCATTCTTCCTACACTAATCAAAGTGCACCCTAGAGAGAATGTATAAACCCTAAGGAATGATTGTCCGGACCATTTCCTTTGTTAACCACAAGAGGAAAAGACTATCATGTATCAACCTCCAAAACGAACCATTCCTCATGTTAACCACAATGAGAAATAGTTGTCTGGCGAGGCAGGCCAGTCTTCTTGAGTAACCCTCAAGAAGAGGAACTACCCTATACCACTCCCCATGTTACCCATAATGGGAATTCGTTGTCTATGATACATCAACAATCTGGACCATTTCCCATGTTAACCACAATGGGAAATCGTTGTCCGTAAAAAATCTCAATCCACTTTCCTAACATGAAAGAATCTGCCCAACTGGGCTATTTTTCAATCTCGAAAATAAATGTCTTCAATAATATTTTTAGTGCTCCCTCCCAACCTGGAGAGTCATTTCTTCCCTTTCAACTAAGGGAGTTATTTCCACGGTCCCCATCTTCTCTCGGAAATATGCAAACTTTATTCTGGATAGAGGTTTTGTCAGGATATCTGTTGTCTGCTCATCAGTGGGGATATACTCGAGCTTTACCTCTCCTTCCT
>ML820597.1:7660-20372 GCA_009831015.1 Picea engelmannii
AACAATATATTTAAAATATATGAGTTGGAAATCTGCACCATTTTCAATTCAGCCTATTTGGTTGATATGTTTATTCTCCCCAATCTTGGCCTAAATTTCTTACATATGTTGAATGAAGGTAAATAAAGAAAGAAACCTGAAATTGTGGCCTCTTTAAATCATAAACCATTGAGAGCAAAGCAGGAGATTTTGTGGAGGACAACACTGCACAAATAGTTGCAGTCAATCACTTCTCTACAATCTTTACTCCCTGGATCATCTCGAGGGTGTATGTGAAATTTGCATCTTATAAAAAACTACCATTCTTCACATGACAACTCAGCTACACCAATTTTCATTTCCTCCACCATGCAAATGCAATAACACTTTAGACCCCAAAAAAACACATGTAAGTTAGAATTCAAACATGTAAGGTAAGCGTTGTATGTCTCCCATATTCTTGGAAGTTATAGTAGCAAAACAATACAACGAGACTGAATCAAGCCCGTGTTCTACATGCACACTTATGAGGTGCGCTTGTTCTCTAGTTGGCTTGTAGTGAAAAATCCAACGCATCCATAAGAAATTCATTTTTAACAAGAATGGTAGGTGTTGTAGTCTGACATTGCAAATATTACCAGTGACAAGTGCATATATATGTTTGTACAAATGTCATAGTTTGGCCAAAAATAACAGGCTTTAACTCTTCAACAACTGATCAACGTTTCACTGGTAAAGAACATTATGCCATGCGATATGGTACAAGAAATATTTTATAGTGAGAGTAAAATTTCTTCCAAGAAAAATCGTTGCATGACTCCAATAAATCCAATTAACTTCTCTAGACGTCTAAACTGTTGACCACTAATTTAAAAAAAAAATGCAGATATCAAAAAACGTATTAAATTTCACCTTTCCATATCCATGAATAAACCTTTTCTATCCTCTACGTAGCTTCATGTTACCGTTTCTTGGGAAATAAGTTTCTTGTTATTATTTTCCTCTATTCGCTCTTTCAATGGACAAAGCTTTACACAGAAACAGACCAAGCTCCTCTACACATTCTCCTTTGCATGGACAAATACTCAACATACTAAGGAACTCAACAAAGAAACTTTGTCAACAAACTCAAAACCAGGGTCCTTGCACGTTCGATTTGCTTCAATTCGTTTGGGGTCCTTATGTTGATTAAGGTTGGTTGTCATTGATGTCAACCCTTGAATAAATTCTGGTAGCGAATTATGGTAGCACAAAGGTTTGGGTAATGGACCCAAGGTCGTTTCATGTATAATGGCATGAGTTTTAATATATTTGAAGGTAATACTATTCTATATGGATAGTACATGTCATGGCATTTCTGGTGGTATGTGGAACGTCACATAACTCCTCACGGTTTGAGAGTTATGGCCTTACAAAGTTGGAGGATCCTCATATGTCGGTTTGAAGCCCCAAAATGTCAAAGAAGTCAAAGAGCTTGCAAAGAAGAAATTATTATTTAAATGATAAAGTAAAGTGACAAAGTGAAGAAGGATTATTTAAATAATAAAGTGAAGTGACAAAATCAAACAAGATTATTTAAATGATAAAGCGAGGTGACAAAGTCAAGGAGGAATATTTAAATGATAAAGTAATGGAGAACTTTCTAATTATGGAAAGTAGTTTACCCTAAAAAAGAGGAAAATAGGTTAAGTGACCTAGAAGATGCTTCCAAGGAAGATATTTGGAGAGTATAAATAAGAGGAAATGCTCTCTCATTTTACATCACACTTGAGCATATTGAATGTCTATAGGTGACTGAGGTAACCAAAGGATACCTAAGTCAAATTTTAGAGGGAAGGTGAAGAAAATAAGGCCAGAATTCAAGGGAGGATAAATTCTTTTGATGATGCTTTCTAAGGTATGTTATTTACATGTCATCTCACCATTTTCACAATAATTTTTTTCTAGAATGATTCAAACCGTGAAATTGATAGGCCATTGAGGAAACATATCCAAGTATATGTGGTAAAAACTCAGCTTGTGGGTCACTGTATTTTTGAAGTTACACTCCATGGAAAATAGGGTTTGTGGCTAGTCCTGAAACTAGTCTAAAACATGTGTTTCGGGTAAAAACGTCATAACTTCTTCATAACAGATCCAAATTCAGTAAGAACAAATGTTTTGGTTAGAGTACAGTTTATAGTATTCTGTGTAACATTTTCAGATCCATTTAACAAATATTCCGTGCGGGGAACTCTTACAAGGTCGCTCTATAGAATAAGCTATAATTCAACAAGGTATGCCATTTTTTCTATAACTCCTTTTCTGAGAGGTTCCAAGTAGTGACACCTAAAGAAATTGCATAAAAAAAACTAAAGAACATTGTGTATCATTTTTAGATCTTTATTCATTACAAGTACATAGTTATGATTATTTCCAGTTAGGGTTGTTGACTAATCCAAAACTAGTCATGTGAGACTAAAGAAAAGTTTGATGAAAATGCTAGTCTCTTGTTGTTAAAGTTAAGGAAGGTTTGCAGGTATGTGATCATATACACCAAGTCTATTACAGAGTTACAAATCATATTTGGATGATGATACTGATGAGGTATTTTGGTTGAGGTACATGTTGGGTACATGGTTGAGACAAGTAGTTGATGAGTTGGCACATACATGAGGTGTATAGTTGATGATGTTGGTACATATTGATGAGTAGTTGACACATGATTGGTACATACATGGTACATGGTTGGATGCACTTGTTTATGGTATAGGTTTATTACAGGTTGTTTGGTACAGGTTGGTGCATGGTTGATGCACTTGTTTATGGTACAGGTTGATTACAGGTTGAGGTATAGGTTGATGCATGGTTTAGGTTTATTGGTACAGGTTTACAATGGTATATATCACAGTGATAGTGTGACAGTGGTTCCATGATTCTACTTCTACTTCAGGGCGGTTGGATGGGGCAAGGATAGGTGGTTGTAGCCACCTTCTGGTTGTAGCCGGAGAACATAGGGGGTTGTAGCCTCCTTTTGGTTGTAGCCATAGAATAGGGGAGTTGGATCTTCCCTCAGGTTGTAGCCTGAGAAACAAGGGGGTTGGAGCCTCCTTCTAGTTGCAGCTAAAAAACAAAGAAGTTGGTGCTTCCAATGAATGTAATTCTTCAAGACATATCAGAAAAATCATTATGTGGTTTTCTCTCGCTTTGGGTTTCCACATAAAACAATGGTGTACTGTGTATGATTGTTCATTTGTTCATTTCTTATTTACTTTGCAGTTATTGGATGATAATTCTACATTGATATTACACTTGGATTATATGGGTAAAAAGGATTAGATTGCTCTATTACTGATTCACCCTCCCTCTCAGTAATCCAACACCTTGTAATGTCCCTTTCTGAGTGAGGAATCCAGAGAGGAGGGCTTAGTAGTCTAAACATCCCCTTTAGACTATAGCCATGAAGAAATAGGGGAAAATGTTCATTTGATTTCATTTCACTGGGGAAATGTTATAATTTGAAAGTGACATTAAATGGCTAAGTGGAAAAAGGTAATTAAGCGCTTAAGTGAATATTAAATCAGAAAACTTAGGAAAAACGCTTAAGTGAAAAGTCAATGAAGAATTAGGGTTTAGTGGATATAAAGAGAGGAAAAGCGACCTAATGGCTTATTATTGAGGATTTAAGAATTGAAACCAGAGCTCTAAGGAGAAACCTAGATTCAGGTGAATTTGAGGATACTTTTGGATTCAAGGAGGAAGACACCAAGGGATTGGATTCAGTGTTGAGAGACACAACCCAGCCAGTCGGGGAGACCACATAGGTTTTCCATTTCTTTCATTACAAATCTACAGTTAGATTGAGAATGGAGATAAGAGATCCAACTCCAGAAGTCAAATTCCAACGTGAGTTCTAGAGGAGACATCAAAGGTATAATGGGTCACTCTTCTCGAGGAGGCATAGCAAAACTAAACGCTTAGAACTGATTTGAGATCAAGGGAAGGTGCTTCATTTGATCCATCCAACACATTTTTTTTATCCTTCTAGCCATCAAGACATCACATTCAATCACTAGAGTTGTAATGTGTTTGGAAAACAAAGGAGAGATCACAAATTCTCAGATCTATTCATCTAGAGGGCTAGCAAGCCAGATTCCTTCTGACCCATTGGAGAGGGAGGCAGGCCACTCCATTCGAGACAGGTTCCATCATATTACGAAGGTGGAATATTCTCGGGTGACTCTTTCAGTGTTAGCCAACATGAGGGCATTCCCAACAGTTGGACATATTACTTACGACAATGATAGAGAGATCTGGGAGCCTAGCATCAACAGATCCATCTAGGCAAATTCTTCTAGGGAAGAAGGCGACTTCATTGGGATAGATATCATCAGATTCAGAGGAGTCTTTCTCATGCATGCATTAAATTCATCTTCTGGAAGAAGATCCAACGCTACATGCAACAGTAAACCCACACATGTCACAGATTGGTCTTGCATGCCAATGATCTAGCAACACGTGTTAGTTCTAGGTATTGTTCCATTCTTTTACTAGTATTCCAGTATAGATATAGTCATTTGAAGGTTTAAATGAAGATTGATTTGGTTATTTTTACATGCATGCAGTATGTGTGTGAAGTTTTGTACATGCATTTCATTATTGTAATTGTTTGACTATTCAATATATCTCAAACAAGTTGTTCCACCTGAAACCACATGCAAAATCACCACACATGTTAAATTCAAGTTATCAAATGCAATCATAAACCTAAATAACCCATTCATCCACCCAAAGAGTATCATATCTTTGACATACAGGGTCAGTATAGAGTTAATATCCATATCTACGGATTTGGGATATTACAAGTGGTATCAGAGCTTTAGTCCTACCAATCTGTGACTAAATTTTCCATGAGTTTAGTAGAGAACCCAGGGGCCGTGAGCATATAGGTGATGAATTTGTCACTTACAATAGTCATAGAGAGAGGAGAGGAACAATATTACATTATCCCTTGTTTCCTCATAGTTAATAGGATGAGGAAGAAGCACACCGGGAAGCATAAAGAAGGGCAGAGCATGAGGCAGAGCTTGAGGTAGAGAGGAATATGGGGGATAGATATGAAAGGCCAGAAGGTAGTGGAAAAGCACCCATGGACCCAAAAGTGGCCTTCATGCAGTTTCTTAACAATTTGGTGATCATTCAACAAGCCATGACTCAGTGTTTGGAAGAGATGGCAGATATATTAGCTAGAGGGAACATTCCAAGAGAAAATTTCCTCCATGCAATGTGACAGGGGAACTCATGGGAAAGTAGTATATGCCATTCACCTACTAGCACCTACACATCATCGAGTAGCATTCCCAGGCCAATATTCCCTAGATTTCAGAGGGAACTTCCAACAACAACACAATAACCAATAACACAGAGACCGACCACACATGAAGAGGATATTGCTGATCATAGGAGAGGGTATGTATCCCTAGGGATAGAGTTCCATAATGACATGACTTTAGTAGACTATTGTGGACTTAGAATCAAGAACCATCCTAGAGATCCTCATAGGGGAGGATAATAACAAAAATAGGGACATAACATGGAGTTCATTAATAAAGTAGGGAAACTCACTATACCCTCTTTCAATGGATCATCTAGATGTACTTCCAAATCTTGGGTGCAGAAACTAGACACGTACTACAAGATCAACCATATGACATAAATTGAAGCTATCAGTTTCACTAGTTTTCATTTGGAGGGAGAGGCCCATGAGTGGTGGAACCATGGACTGGTGACGTTGGGTCACAGTCACATCACCTCATACATGGAGTTCACAGAGAGACTTATGGATAGATTTGACAGGAGGGATCCATAGATCCACTTCAAGGACTTATCCTAGTTGAGACAAATTGGTACAACTGATGCATTTATCAAAGAGTTTCATAGAATATCCATGAAAATGATAGACATTTCAGAGCCTAGAATGATCATGCTTTTCATAGAGGGTCTCATAGAACCCTTAAGAGGAAGGGTGAAGAGCTAGATACTTCACACACTATAGGATTCCATCCTACACACTAGATACACTAGATATCTAGAAGACTCAGTGTTGAAAACCAAAAAAATTTCTGAACCCTTCATGCCACATAAGGATTGGGATAGGAAACCATTCCAGAGAGAGTGGGAGGGTAAGGATAAGTTGGATGATGATACAAAGCATGATCTTATAAGTAAGAAGCTATGATTCAACTATAGAGAGCCATGGGTCCCCGACCATAGGTGCATGGGAAAGGGACAAATCCACTACATTGAGGTTGCAACAAACAATGATGAGGATGAATAGGGTAGTCCGACACATGACAGTGAGTCCACTAGCTCAGAGGAGGAGCCATTTCATGAGGAGGAGAAGCCTCTAAGGAGACCACCGACACTGGTAGGGGCACAACCACTGGTAGAGCCACAACCTCACGAGAAGGATAAGTGAAGAGAACTAGTGAAGGGAGGAGTCATAGAGACCCTTTCTGGATTCCCTAGGTATGACACGCTCAATATCAGGCGGGCTATTCAGGGACAATGCACCATTTCCTTGATAGATGGTGGGGCAACCCACAATTTCATTGACGTTGCACTGGTAGCTAGGAGAGAACTAAAATACTACGAGTTTGAGGGTTTTGATGTTGTAGTATCTGATGGTCACATGATAGAGTGTTTGGATCGAGTTCCATACTTAGAGGTACATCTAGGAAACTACACAATGAAGGTAAATTCTATGTGGTTGACATTTCTGAAACATATGTGGTATTGGGAGTCCAATGGTTTATTACCTTGGGCAATATTTCTACCATTTTTTTTTTTTTTTTACCATGGGGAAATCGATAACACATCGGGATTACCTGGGCATGGCCAAGGTTCAAATCCGTCGACTGCCACTATAAACCCAAGAGTATATCCAACAACCCGCAAGCTAGATATACTAAGAACTTGTGACTCAGCAGGGGCCGAGATGTCCCAACCTCCACCGGGGGGTGGAAAGGTCTATCCCAGGGGTCACCTACCCTTTGATACTTATCACAACATGCCAAAGTCTCGATGGGGTTCAATCCATGTTGGGCTAGGTGAAAATCATCGTCCCCCACCAATAGGCCCCACGTCACTAACTAATATTTCTACCAATTACCAAACACTTGAGATGTGATTCAAAGGCACTAAGGGGAAGAAGATTATATTGAGGGCTATGTGAACTGGGGCACCCGAGATAGTGTCAAAAAATAGGATGGAGAGGATCTTCATACACGGGGGAGTAACATATGCAACATAGTGTGTGATCTCCACGTGGAGGGATTCAAACAGTTTCTGGTAGTATCATGCATAAATCGGGGATTTGTTGAGCAACATGAGTAGGTTTTTGGTCCAATTCCACTAGGGATACTCCTAGACAGAGGGTTTGAGCACACCATCAAGATAGATATCTCAACTAATTGGAAATCACACTTGTTAGTAGAGTATTACAAGAATAAGTTCACATGTGAGTTATTGGACAGACATGTACAAAATGATAGGTACAAAGTCATAGATGAGGTCATCTTCTATAAAGACCAAGTATACCTTGTGCCCATATCTAGTCTCAAAAATAAGATCTTGGCGGTAGTAAATGAATCACCTTTAGCAGGCCATCAAGACTTCTTCAATACATACAGGCAGGTCATGGAGAGATTCTATTGGAAGGGTCTCAAGAAGGATGTGATGAGACATATCAACGAGTGTGTGACTTGTCGGTAGAACAAGTCAGAGCAGACACTCTCAACAAGGTTGCTTCAACCACTCCCTATTCCAAAGCATAAATGGGAAAGTATATCCATGGAATTCGTTACAGGCCTACCTAAGGCTTAGGGTAAGGACTACATATTTGTGGTGGTCGACAGATTGACCAAATTTACACACTTTTTCACTAATCCTACATACTATAGTGCAGTGCAGGTGGCATAGTTGTTCTTCAGGGAGATCTTCGGACTTCATGGGTTGCCACAAAGTATAGTCAGTGATAGAGACATTTGTTTCATAAACACATTTTGGCAGGATTTATTCAAATTGGTTGGTACAAAGTTGACACCCAACACCAGTTACCACCCCTAAATTGATGGGCAGACTGAGATATTCAACAAGTGGATAGAGGGATAATTGAAAAACTATGTGAGAGGAAAACAAAAAGTGTGGGTAAGGTGGTTACATCTTGGAGATCATTGTTACAACACTACCTTCTACATGTCCATAGGTATGACCCCATTCAAAGCATTATATGGATATGATGCTCCCACTTTTATTGATTTTGTTTTTGGAGTTAGAAAGGATCCCAAGGCCAAACATTGGATAGCATAGAGTTAGGATATTCTCAAGGTATTAAGGGATAATATACAAGTGGAGCAGAATCGATAGAAGGTGAATGCAGACAAACATAGGATAAAGCATATCTTTGAGGTTGGGGATCTAGTATTCCTGAGGCTACAACCATACAAACAATCATATTTGAAGAAGAGCGGGGTACACAAGATTACACCTAGATTCTATGGACCATACAGGGTCATACATAGGGTAGGTGAAGTTTCCTACGAGTTAGAACTACCATAGGGGATCCAGATTCACAACATGTTCCATGTTTCTTGCCTCAATAAAGTGGTGGGACAGTTCATTAACATGTTTGAGGAGCTACCATCTTTGGATAAGAAGGGACAATTAGAGTTGGTTCTAGAGGAGATATTGGAGTTCAGAGAGAGAAAATTGAGGATTTGGGTCATGAGAGAGTGTTTTGTTAGATGGAGGGGAATTCCAGTAGAGGATGCCACTTGGGATAGTGATAAGATTTTGTAGCACCTTGTATTGATGTTGCTTGAGGATAAGAAATCTCGGAAAGGGAGGACCGTAATGTCCCTTTTCTAAGTGAAAAATTTAGAGAGGAGCTCTTAGTAGTCTAAAAATCCCCTTTAGACTATAACCATGAAGAAACATGGGAAAATGTTCATTTGATGTCATTTCACTAGGGAAATGTTATAATTTGAAAGTGACATTAAGTGACTAAGTGGAAAAAGGCAATTAAGTACTTAAGTGAATATTAAATAAGAAAACTAAGGAAAATCGCTTAAGTTAAAAGTCAATGAAGAATTATGGTTTAAGTGGATATAAGGAGAGGAAAAGAAACCTAATGACTCATCATTGAGGATTTGAGAATTGAAACCAAAGCTCTTAGGAGAAACCCATATTCAACCAAATTTAAGGATACTTGTGGCATCCAGGAGGAAGACACCAAGGGATTGGATTCGATGTTGAGAGACACACCCTAGCCATTCAGGGAGACCACATAGGTTTTACATTGCTTTCATTACAAATCTACAATCAGATTGAGCATGGAGATCAGTGATCCAACTCCAACAGTCAGATTCCAACTCGAGTTATAGAGGAGATATCAAAGGTATAGTGGGTCTCTCTTTCTGAGGATGCCTAGCAAACCTAAAACCTTAGAATCGATTTGATATCGATGGAAGGTGCTTCATTTGATCCATCCAACACATTTTTCTGAGCCTTCTAGCCATTAGGGAATCACATTTAGTTAGTGGAGTTTCAACGTGTTTGAAAAATAGAGGAGAGATCACAGATTCTCATATCTACTCATCAAAAGGGCTAGTGATCCAGATTCCTTCTGAGTCATTGGAGAGGGAGGCATGATGCTCCATTTGAGACAGGTTCCATCAAATTCTGATGGTGGAATATACTTAGGTGACTATTTCAGTGTTATCCAACATGAGGGAATTCCCAACAATTGGATAGATTACTTCTGACAGTGACAGAGATATCCAGGAGCCTAGCAGCAACAGATCCTTCTAGGGAAAGTCTTATAGGGAAGAAGGTGACTTTATTGGGACATATCTCATCATATTCGAAGGATTCTTCCTCGTGCATGCATCAGATTCATATTCTAGTAGCATATACAATGCTGCATGTACCAGTAAACCCACACATGTCAAAGATCGGGATTGCGTGCCAATTATATAGCGACACATGTTAGTTCTAGGTATTGTTCCATGCTTTTACTAGTATTCCAATATAGATCTAGTCATTTGAAGGTTTAATTGAAGATTGGTTTGGGTATTTTTACATGTATGCAGTTTGTGTGTGAAGTTTTGTACATGCATGTCATTATTGTAATTGCTTGACTATTCAATATATATTAAGCAAGTTGTTCCACCTAAAACCACATGCAAAACCACTATGGATGTTAAATTCAAGTTATCAAACACAATCGAAAACCTAAATAACCCATTCAACCACCCAAAGAGTATTAAATCTATGATAGACAAGGTTAATAGCAAGTTAATATCCAGATCTGAGGATTTGGGATATTATAGTCCTTGACCAACCTTTTTGGTAGTTGGTGTTCGTGCAGGTTTCTTTACTGTGTCCCTGCATGTTTTGTTTTCTTCAATTCGTTCAAGGTCCTCATCGCGACCTTTTTGGTAGTTGGTATTCCTACAGGTTTCTTGACTGCTCGAGGAGACATGTTCTACTTGCGCCTCCTTTCCTCTTATTTGGTTCAAATGAGATTTGAAAATGTCAACGGAAACTTCACAAAACCCTCAATACCCTAACCAATGAGTTAGGGTTTGGTATCAACCTTTTTCACAGATGCAATGACAATGGAAAATTTGCAAATTCCTCAACACCCTTACCAACGAGTTAGGGTTTGATATCGACATTTTTCATGAGAACGATTCATATTTTTACATGTTAACATCCAGCTCCAATATCTCCCCATTTTCATCCCCATTGAAGGAAGGCTTAGCTTCCTTCTCAACATCTTTCTTAGGTGCATATTCATTTACAGGAGATGGATTCTCAACAACGACGACATCTTTGGTGGACTGATATTTTAAATCCTTGGCTTATATACTTTTTTCATCCTTTATTGGAACCTCAAGAACCCTTACTTCCTCTATAGGATCCACTTCTCCTAGATTCTCAACAATTTCAGGCTCGGGCTTTGACAACGAGGTATTGTTGGTGTCCTCCTCACAGTGAAGAAAATTCTCTCCTCATGCAAGCAGTTGTCTTCCTTGTGACACAACAATTTCAGTATTGCCTTCATAACGCGCAGGGAATAACCCTTCTTTCCCAAGACTTCCTCCTCACATGGACACGAGCTCTCACAACCTTGCTCTGATAAATTATTCTTCCACAGGCTCGTAAGTATCATAAAATTCTCTCATACCACATGATAGAAATTAGGGCAAGATCATAATGAATAAAACCAAGAAAGATGAAGAAATAAGGAGATGGAGGAAAAAACATAAGCCGTTAATTTCATATTTCATGTATTCACAAAGTAAGTACATATAGTTCACTGATCAATAACCACCGTTAATGGTTCACATAACTAACACAAGATAACAAATGGTATTAACACTATGATTAGGAGCAATAATGCTAACAAGAATTATCTCCAAACATTACACTGCCTTCGTTTACATCCTTCAAAGTGTGAAACTTGTTCTTGTCTTCTGTCATGTGGCTTGAGAATCCACTGTCAATGTGCCATCTGTTTCCTTTGCTTTGAGCATGAAGGTAATATTGCACAAGCGTAAATTCCTCTTTCTTCTTCTTTTCTTACTCCTAATTCCTTTTCCAAACTCCCATGGGTTCTTTCTTTTGTTTGGCAAGGGTATATTCTTCCCTGTTTTGTCTAGAAGTTTCCACTAGGCCACTTTTACAAAACGTGTTATGTGCCCATAGTTGCTTCACTTATAACATACAACATTGTAATCAAATAATGGAGCAAATGAATTATATTTTTTATTTGAGAACCCATAAGTACTTCCGTTTTTGTTCCATACATGATTATTTATTGCATATGCTCTACAATCTATTTCTTTATGACCAAAGTGATTGCAAGAAAAACAATAACCAAGGAAAGATTTTTGGTACCAAGTTGTGCGAGGCCATTTTGGTGGGAAAGATATTCTGAATCTGTCCTTGTTTTCTCTGGGAGGAATGCCGATTTTTTGCGGAACATCATTTTCTCTCTTCCTGTTGTCTTCATCACTGATAGAGATTTTGAGTACATCAACATAGCTTTTATATTTTCCTTCATTTACTTTCTTCAGTAGCTCTTTAGATTTTGAATATTATTTGGTGGTCATATGACTCTTATCATAACCAAGACCAATTTTAATAAGTGGTGATCTTTTGCATTTGATGATATAATCTAAGATTACAATGCTCTTTTCAAACTTCAATATTCTATTCAAATGAGTAGTTGACTTCTCCAATTCCTTTCTTAAGGAAAGAATTTCATCTTCTAGCTTCTTGCAATTTCCTTCATTTTCTTTCAGTTGGATTCTCATCACTTCTTCTATCCTTTTTTCCTATTTTAGTTTAATATTTAGGCTAATAATAGTCTTCTCTATTTCTTCAAGGATTTGTGACATTTTGTTTTGCATCATGATCATCCTCTTCATATTTATGTAGCTTCTTATTTTGTTTCAAATTATTTATCTTAAGCTTCTTTATTTTTCGTAAGGCACAAATGAGTTCTTATTCAAGATCTACTTCCACATCTATTTTGGCATTTTTCTCCTCTTCTGAATCCATAATTTTTTTCCCCTTTGTATTCATTTTCTAAAGTACCAGTTTCAATTTCCATGTGTGCTCATGAGGTCTACCTTCCAGTGGTTAGACTATTTTCGAAGGAACTGGATCTAATACCAATTGTTGA
>ML820597.1:20445-31751 GCA_009831015.1 Picea engelmannii
ATCAACCATAAGAAAACAATCACATATTAATGGTAGAACATGGAACATAAGATTTACGTGGAAACGCTTGCAGGAGAGAACCATGAAACTTCTCTTTATAATTCTTTGTAGGAACCAAAATATTGTTACAAATATTTGTAGGCACCAACCTAATGGAAAAACCAATCCCATTGGTACAAATCCTTGTAGGCACCAACCTACTCTTACGGATCTTCATAGATACCAATCTACTAGAGACACCAATCCCCACCGCTAAGCACCAACTTAGCAAGAGATACCAATCTCTTATAGACATTCATAGAAACTAATCTACTAGAGACACCAATTGCCACCGCTAAGAACCAACTTAGAAAGAGGCACCAATATCTTACAGATCTTCATAGACACCAATCTACTTGAGATGCCAATCCGCATCACTAAGCACCAACTTAGCAAGAGACACCAATCTCTAAGTTGTGCCAACCTTCACCGATTCTTCTTGCTATTTATTCCTTCACCAGGTTTGTTTGTTTCTTATGCATTTACCAGGTCTACTCACTACTTCTTCCTTCACAAGGTATAATCATTACTTCTACCTTTATCGGGTCTGACCAAAATTTGAATTTCCAAATGGAAAATTTCCCAAATCTAGCTATTTTGGGCCTCTTCGCAAGAATTAACTTGTACACCATGCCACATATCCAATTTTTCAAATCAAATTCTAAATTTTTTACCTGAGTTACTTTTATATGTTTCCTCTATCTTTGTAAAATATCAAGGTCTAAAACATCCCAGAAAATAAGTTATAGAAAAAGTGCCAAGAACCCTAACTTCCACAGAGCATATCTCTGAAAGTGTATCGAACCAGAATCTAATATTTTTACACATGTACACCAAGATATCTTCTCTATCTCTACAAAATATTAAGGTCTGAATCACCCCAAAGAATAAGTTATAGTGAAAGTGCCAAGTTGACCTGTTTGAAACTGATTTTAGGAGCATTCAGGAACCCTAACTTCCACAGAGTATAACTCTGAAATTATAGTGAACTGGAATCTAATTGTTTTACCACATGTACACCAAGATCTCTCCTCTATCTCTACAAAATTTCAGGGTCTGAACATCTCAACAAATAAGTTATAAAAAAAGTGCCAAGATGGCCTATTTGAAACTTATTTAAGGAGCATTTAGGAACCCTAAATTCCATAGAGAATATCTCTTAAAGCATAACGAACCAGCATATGATATTTTTACCACATGTACATCGTGATCTCTCCCCTGTCTTTGAAAAATCCCAGGGTCAGAAACATCCCAAAAAATAATTTATAGAAAATGTGCCAAGATGACATGTTTGAAATTGATTTCAAAATAATTCAAGAACCCTAACTTCCATATAGAATATCTTTGAACATATAGTGAACTAGTATCTACAATTTTTACCATAGGCACACCAAGATATCTCCTCATTCTATTCCAAATTGCAGGATTTGAACATCCTAGAAAAACAAACTATCGCAAACATTCCAAGATGACCTGAAATTGATTTTGAAATTCAATCTTTGCTGATCCATTTTTCACACACTCACTTTCTCTCAATGCTTTATCTTTTTATACTCTTACATAACCCTTCATGAAGAGACACATCCATTAATTAATAAATTTAAATTACCAATACCATTGAAAAATACCAGTGTTCCATGGGGATGTGTCCCCTAGGGTGGGGATCATGCCCCCCACGTTTCCTATGCACCTAGGATGGGGGGTCTCCTGGGGGGTTGTTTCCCTGCATCCCACTTTTAGGGATATGCAAGGATATTCAAGGGGATGTGACTCCCCAAGGTGGGGGATGAGTCTCTCCGAAAGGGGGACTCTTGGGTATCTCCCTTTGAAAATGGGAGATTCTAGAAATCCCCCCCGAAAGGGGGACTCCTGGGCATCCCCCCCAAATTTTTTCCTAATAATGCTTAAAAAACAAAAATTAAAAGAAAAAATAAAATAAAATATATATATATATATATATATATATATATATATATATATATATATATATATATATATATAAGTTGAAACACAATCAGAATATAAAGCCTAAACCTAAAGTTATCCTTGTTATAAGTTATAATGTATGCCCATGAGATCCATTTGATCTGTGAGGATTTAGCTGCCATTCGAGCTATAGCCCATGAGCATATTCAATTAAGAAACTGTCATGAGAGAAAGGAAGAGCCATATTCCATGAGGAAAGGATTTATCCATCGTGAGAGAAATTATTAAGCATATGAGCCATAGCCATAACGTGAGGAGCTAGTGTGAGGAGTCGAGCCATAGCCATAGCCATAACGTGAGGAGCTAGTGTGAGGAGTCGAGCCATAGCCATAGCATGAGGAGACGAGACATAGCAATAGTATGAGAAGCCAACAAGGAGAGAAGAGTCATTCAAGCCATCCTACAATGATATTAAGCAGTCGTTGTCAAAGCATTCAATATTCTCCTTGAGCCAATCGAACTTTTCAGCATTCAACATTCCCTTCAACATATTTCTTCTTCTAGCAATAGGCAGGTAGGGTTTTTTGTTTTTTTTTCTTGTCATTTTTAAAATTTTTGAGCTGTCCTTTTTAGTTTTTATCATCATTTTCTGCTTTTACCCCTTCAAACTCAACATTTGGGCATTTTTTTAACCATATAAAATTAAAAAATTAATGAAAAACCCTTGTTGCAAGTTGCCATAAATTTAAAACTTGTATATAAAATTTAAAAGACAACAACATGAGTGATTACAATGGCAGTGGCAGTGGTAGTGAAAGTGACACTGATAGTGATTATGATTCCCAAACAGAGGGTCATGTTGGGAGTCTTGGGAGTGGGACATATGTTCAAAGTGGGAATGGGAACACCTCATCATCATTGAATGAAACCCATGGAAATGATATATATCCACCAAAGGTATTGGAAAATTATGCAAAGGGGACATTAAATCCAAGAAAACCACCTTTTCTATATGCCACCAAAGTATTTGGTTCAACCATCATAAAACTAGGATGCAAAAGAGCTGGGACATGCAATATTTGTGGCCATCCTTGGACTAAGAGTTATAATTGAGTGAAGATGTACCTTTTGGGAATAGGTAGAAAAAGGGGTTACTGTATATATAAAATTATCCATGATGGAAAGATTTGATTCTTTGAGGATACAAATGGGAACAAATGCTAAAGGCACCTTCTCTAGCCAAAATTTCATGAGCGAAGCTTATCAAAATACGGAAGAAACTACAAGCTCCAAAAGAAAATAAAATGGAAAGAAATCATCCATTAGCCTTATGCCTCCACCATCTCTTGTTGATAGAGGGATATGTTCATACAAACATAAGGGTTCTCATTCTTATGCAGTGGAACCAACTATTGTAGGGATGTATAGTAAGATGAACTATGTTGATACAAATGATGCCATTGGAAAATTTCTTTTTTCCAATGGAATTCCTTTCCATGTTAGTCACTCTCCTTATTATAAGGATATGGTGAAGGAAATTGAAACAACATGACCCTCATATGTTCACCCAAGTGAACATAAGTTGAGGATTGTGATCTTAGATAGGAAAGTGTCCAATATCACTATACACAAAGAGTGGATGAGATAAATATGGGCGAGGGAAGGTTGTTCTATTGTTATGGATGTGTGGACAGAAATTACCAAACATAAACTCATGAACATCATATTTACATGCATAGAGGTGCCTTTATTTCTTAAATCTATAGCTTCTTCAAGATGCTATAGAGGAGGTTGGGCCCATCAATGTTGTATAGGTTGTGAAAGATACAAAAACAATGTGCATATCATCCAAGTTGCTGATCTAGGTGGATATCGGTGGCCACCCACCTATTTCAACTGGCTCATCTTGAGATTTTTTCAGTTTGGCAGATTTTTTCCTAGTTTTCTGGTCCTGAACTTCTGTGGCCATTTTGAGGCCATAAACAATGTTTTTAGGATTATCCATAGTCAAATTGTAGATGATGCTAGAATTTTATAGAATAATGTTTAGTCCATGGATATACCTTTCCAACGAGCTATCATGCGCCTAAAACAGAGATCGTATGCAAAAGTTACAACCTCGAGAAGTTCATGTACCAAATTACCCCAATGGGGCCCACATGACTCTTGGCGCTTCATCTCCTAGGGTTAGGTTTTTGGATGTCTATGGTTTTGGAATTAATATTTATTTTAAAAAATATTTTAGAGCCTCATTGTACTCATCTTCTTGCAAATGAGCGTAGCCGTCACATCTCTTCTTAGAGATAAGCCACCACCATTCTAGCAAGCTTGTTTCAGTCTGCATTTTACAATTTCAACATATTTCTTTATTAATAGAAGAAAATTTTACTGTATCTATGTTATTTTTCATTGAATATTTTTGTTAATAATATATATATGTATTCATTTCGTTCTACTCATAAAATCTGGATCAGTGGTATCATAGCAGTCTACTCCTTGTCGTTCTGAATGCATGTCCTCGATGAGGTTAGGGTAGACATAGTTGGGTTTCGAGCTTGTTTCTCTTGAGGAAAAAGGCTCTCACACAACCAAGAGACCTTCCATGCTGGGATAAAATAAATATGATGTGATAGGATATCCTTTCAAACAATTTCTTGAGGAAGCCCTCACGCAACAAAGGAATGATATGATGAATAATTTTGCGTAAATCCTTTGATGACTACCAACAGGCGACGAATATTCCTCGAGTGGAGGCGTCGTCCCCTTCAAGGTATAGATAAAATTTTATATTCCTATATTTGAAGGTCAAATAAACGTAGGTGTTGTAGACAAATGGTTGAATATGCTAGAAGGGTATCTTTCTGTCCATGACTTTTCAAATAGAGAAAATATTACTTTCACACTCCTCAAATCTGTCCCCCATGTCAAATATTAGTGGGAGACTTTCTTTGAGAAAAAGGAAATAGAGGAACCCTCATTATTTACAGTCCCACTCACCTGAGATTCCTTCAGGGATGTTATTAAGGAACAATACTACCCTCTCGAAAGTTATGACGACCTATATCAATACAAAATGGACCACACTACAGCAGGAAAGGGACCAAGAAGTGCCAAAGTTCAAAAATATCTTCCATACCTTGTGCATCAAGATGGGTATCAAATATTCTAAGTGAAATCTAGTGCTCAAGTACCATGGTGTTCTACATAGACACATCTAGGAATAAATGGAGTTTCTGGACATCTCGTCCCTGGGGGAGGCCTATCTATATGCCATCAAAATAGAGCAGAAGCTTAAAAAAATGCAACATTTTAGGTCTGGGAACCCCTCACAGCAGAAGCAGGGAAAGGGCATCCCCAACATAGATAACAAAGGGTAGAGAAAATATGGACAACCTTAGGACAACCAGTCTAATCCATAAACAAAGAAGGAAAATGGAGAGATGAAGAAAGATATCGGGAAGTGGTGTGACTTCCATAAGAGCCTTTGGCATAACACTGCTGATTGTCGCTCAAAGAAATCATTGGTGGATGAGATGAAAGCCTATGAATCAAATGCGGGTTCCAAATTTGAGTCAGAACCAAAAAAGGGGAGACTGATCATTAACACAGAACCTAGTGCCACTTTCACTACCACCAAGATCTATCCTAGTGAACTTGATGAGCCAGAGGAAGGAGAGTACCTCTTTCATTCACCGATGTGGGTGAAAGGAACTCCACTGCACTTAATCGTTGATAGCGGTAACTAGAATAACCTCATCTCAACGACAATTTTCAAGCATCTGGCCCTGTCGAAAATGCCACACTTACAATCCTACACCATCAGATGGCTCTGCCAAGGAAGCGATCTTCACGTCAGCCAAAAATGTCATCTGTCCTACGACATCAAGCCCTTCAAAGATGAGGTATTGTGTGATGTTTGTCCCCTTGAAGTTTGTGATGTTATTTTAGGCCAACCTTATTTATGGAAATGTCATGTTGTATATGAGTATATGCCTCATAGTGTTATTATTACTTTGGACATGAAATTGTACAGGATACCCGAGGTAGTCCCACCTAGTTCCATTTCCTTGATCTCTACCAAGCAATGCAGGAAGGTCATCTCTCAGACCGAGAATTTTGTCTTCTTCGTGATTCACTCTTAGAGTGAGTGAAATATTGCAACCACATCCATGGCCTCCGCGACCGACCTCTCCACACAGTAGAAGTAAGTGGATAAGGTCGTGGAAGAATACAAATATATCTTTTCCTCACCTACTAGGGTACCTATCCACTGTTAGGTCAAGCATTCCATCGATATGACCCTTGGCGCACCTCTACCTAATGGGACAATATATTGTTGCTCCCTATTAGAAAATGAGGAGATCAAGTGTTAGATCCAATAACTAATCCATAAGGGGCACATCCAACCCAACTCATCACCTTGTGGAAGCCCAATCGTTCTTGTGCAGAAGAAATACAGAACCTGACGAATCTGCATTGATTATCGAGCCCTAAAAAAAATCATAGTCAGGAACATATACCTAATTCCCCGAATCGACGATCTCCTTGATCAACTCAAGGGGGGACAATTACTTCAGTAAGATTGATCTGAAGTCTATCTACCATCAGGTCCCAATAAAGAAGACAGATGTATGGAAGAATTCCTTCAAGTCAAAAGAAGGCCTTTGTGAATGGTTGGTCATGCTATTTGGTTTGACAAATGCATTAGCAACTTTCATGAGGATGATGGACGATATCTTGCAGCCTTTTACCAATTGTTTTGTAGTGGTGTATCTGGATGACATCCTCATCTACAAAAATACTTGGGAGGAACATTTGCAACATATTTAGCAGGTTTTGCACATTTTACGACAACACCAGCTATATGCCAACTTGGAAAAATGCTCCTTCGACATGGACAAGGTCTAGTACCTAGGATAAATTGTTGATAATCATGGTGTGCATGTGGATGCAGCAATGACCCAGGTCATTCGTGATTGGATAGCCCCAACCACACTCATTGAGATTCAGATCTTCTTAGGCCTTGCCAATTTTTATCGCAGGTTGATGTTGGGATTCTCCCATATTGCATGGGCCCTCAACCAAGTAACTAGGGGTGGAGGTAAGGAAAATTTTGTGTGGGGTCTGTCACAACAACAAGAATTCAATGATTTGAAGCAATGCTTGTGCTCAGCTCTAGTTCTTTAATTACCCGACCTACAACAACCCTTTGATATCGAGACATATGCTTTAGAGTATGTTGTGGGTGCAGTTCTCACTTAGCATGGCCACCTCGTGGCATATCATAATGAGACACTATCATATGTAATTCGTAAGTACCCTAATGATGACAAAGAAATGTACTCCATTGTGCAAGTCTGCCTCCTGTGGAGGAATTACATTCTCAAGAAGGAGACATTCATCCACACCGATCATAAGCCACTGTAGTTCATGAAGACACAAGAAACATTGTAGAATGATTGCCATAATAAGTGGTCCAAATACTTTCAGTCGTTCCACCTCAACATAAATTATAAGAAAAAAAGTACCAACGACATCGCTGATTTAATCAGCCGACCTCCAGTTACGACACTCACCATGGTGCTAGACTCTTGTGGCCACGAGACCTCTGAATGGACCCAACTCTATGAGAATGATCTTGACTTCGCCACCACCTACCAAATGTTGGGCGCAAACACAATTGTCACTAATTTCCATCTTTAGGACGGTTTATTGTGTTGTCTGGGCTGTCTCTACAGTGGCAGTTCTACAAAAGACAGTGGCAGTGCTACAACAACATTTCTACTGGATGAAACTTCTACAGGATGTCAGCAAGTATATCAGGTCATTGCCAAACTGGCCACTGAGAAACACGGCCTGTACACCCCTCTGCCTACTCCTGATAGGACATGGGAATCCATCTAATTGGATTGCATGTTGATCCTTCCATCCACCAAGAGGGGAAATGACTGTGTTTTTTTGGTTGTTAATAATTTTTCCAATATGGAAATTATGACCGCCTGCAAGAAGAGCATCACAGCGAAGGCTACTACCAAGATCTTCTTTGAACGAGTGTGAGTACATTTTTGGATACCACAAACCATTATCCCATATCGGGGCAGACAATTCCTCAACACATTCTAGTTGAGCCTATAGTCACTGTTGGACACCAAGCTCACCAAATCTGTTGCCATCCACCCCTAGACATATGGCCAAATCAAGATCGTCAAATGAATGATTGTGCATATCCTGCACATGTACAATTCCAAGAAACCCTTCACATGGGATGAGAGTCTTCCATATGTTCAACACAACTACAACATGGCCATACATATCTCAACTAGCCACAACCCCTTTCAGGTGGGGTTGGGATTTCTACCATTGGATCCCATGGATGTTGCACTACCCCTTGCGTCCACCCATGCAAAGTCGTCCCATGCTCAAATTGAAGCTGACAAAGACACCTGGTTCATTGATTGGATCCAACACATCCACCAACAGGTTCAAGATATTTTATAGAAGTCTAATGCCAAGTACAAGAAGCACCATGATCAACATCGGGTGCCACACAAGTTTCAGGTGGGAGATAAAGTTTGGTTGCACTTGCAGAAAGAATGCCTTACAGGGCCCCATTAGAATCTTCTTCCACTCTTCTATGGAACTTACACCATCACCAAGGTTGTGGGTGACAATGCTTTTGAGCTCAACATTCCCCCCTTCCTTGGATTGCACCCCATGTTCAATGTGGATCTCCTTCGACCATATTTTCCACCATTATTGGACACCTAAGAGATAGCAGAAAAATTGACACCAATAGAGATCAAACTTGATTTCATGGAGCAAGCATCCACTGATAATATTTTGGACACATGGGTCAAGGGAAATCGCTAATAGAGAATCCATCTTTATCGGGTTGTCAAAGCAAGGTAGCTTCTGCACCAAGGCAAGTGGCTCACCCGAGGCCAAATTCAACAGAAATTTACTCATCTGATGGGGGAACTCAACACAACATATACCATTGCTTCCTAAGGGGGAGGATTGATCCAGGTGGATATTAGTGGCCACCCACCTATTCCAACTGGCTCATCTTGGCAGTTTTTTTTTTTTTTTTTCTCAGTTTGGCAGTTTTTTCCTAGTTTTCGGGTCTTGAACTTCTGGGGTCGTTTTGAGGTCCTAAACAACATTTTTAGGGCTCTCCATGGTAAAACTATAGACATAGATAGATTTTGAGGGCATAATGTGTATTCCTCAGATAGGCCTTTCCAACAGGCTATCATGCGCCTAAAATGGAGATCACATGCAAAAGTTATGACCCCAAGAAGTTGAACTACCAAGTTACCCCAATGGGGCACACACGACTCTTGGCACTTCATCTCCTAGGGTTAGGGTTTTGGATGTCTAGGGTTTTGGAATTCATGTTTATTGTAAAAAAGCTTGCAGAGCCTCATTGTACTCATATTATTTCGAATGACTGCAACTGTCACATCTCTTCTCAGAGATAAGCCACCACCATTCTAGCAAGCTTATTTCAATATGCATTTTACAGTTTCAACACATTTCTTTATTAATAGAAGCCAAGTTTTACTGTATCTCTATTATTGTTCATTGAATCATTGTGTTAATAATATATATCTATATTCATTTAGTTTTTCTCATAAAATCCAGATCAGTTGTTGATTCAAAGTAAATACAAGTATATTTTATGGATCCCTTATAGTGTTCATGCACTCAACAATGCTCTGAAAGACATTGGAAAAATTGAGTGGGTATCCATCTTAGTGACAGCTAGAAGAAATGTACATATGTTTATCAAAAACAACTACAACTTCTTAGCCATGTATAGGTCTCACTCGAGGAAGGAATTCCTCAAGCCCACAAAGACTAGATATGCTAGCTATTTTTTCTTATTGTAGAGGATGTTGGAGGTGCAACCAACATTGTAGGTCATGTTTGTGACACCAGAATGGAGTAGGTGAGATGAATCCAAGACATATGAGGAAATAAAACCAAGGTTCAGATATTGGATATTGATTGGTGGAAATATTGTTGTTATTTGGTTTCACTCTTACACCCTATAGTTGATGTCATTCGCTATAATGACACAAATTCTCCTAGTCTTGGGGAAATCTATGAGACTTTTTATAGCATGTTGGGTCAAGTGAAGGTATCCATTCGTGAGAAATATCCCTCCTTAGAGTTCTATATGACCCAAATTTGACCCATTATTCAACGTAGGTGGGATCAAATGAACACACCTTTGCACATGGCATTGTATGCACTCAACCCAAAATGGTATGTGGAAAGGCATGATAGAATTATTCCCATTGAGGATCCAGAGGTCAATAAGGGATTTCGATATGCCATTACAAAGATGTACAATTCAACAGTGGGGAGAACACTTAGGAGACAGTGGATGCATTTTTCAAGTCTTAATGACCCCTTCAACAATCTTAATATGAGGGAATATAACAATGACTTAGGCCAGGATGACCCCATTGGTTGGTCGACCATGCATGGGGATGATGCTATAGATATACAACATCTTTCTATTCGCTTGTTGTCTCAGATTGCTAGTTCCTCTACAACAGAGAGGAATTGGTCCACATATAGCTTCATCCACTTCATCAAGAGGAATAAACATGCCTCTAAGAGAGCAGAGAATCTAGTTGTAGTTCACAGTGCCTTATGTCTTGCGCATAAGAAGACACCAGCGTATCATAGGGGATTGGAGACATGATGGCATGTGGATCCAGAGGATGGTACACAAATAGATGAGGAGGATGAACCAGATGATATGAAACATGGTTTGGTTGGTGTGTCATTAGTTACTCATGAGAACGACTCTGACCTAGAGACAGATAGTGACATTACCTTTGATGGTCTTGATGACTTCATGAAAGAGATGGATGTAGAGGACTGGTCAATGCCATTGAATCCATGATGGTCATTTTAAAATTTATTTTCAATGTTCATTGTCCATTGTTTTTTCAGTTTTAATTTTTGAGTCTTGACTCTAGATAGTAATGACCTCAGACCTTGACTCGTCACTCTTTACTATTTTTGAGTTTGAGTAATTCCAATTTACTATTTCATACTTTAGTATCTACTATTTTTCTTAGTACTAATTAGATTCTAGAATGGTGAACGATGAATTTAAATCAATGTATCAATATTTTACTATTTTTGTTTCAACTTTAATTTATGATTTACGAATCAATATATTTCATTACTAAATTTGAATTTGAATTTTGAATCATGTTTAATAGTTTATATCATTTACAAATTTGAATTTTCAATTTACTAATTTAATAGTATTTAGTATTTTAGTATTTACTGATGAATTTGCATGGGATGAATAGTTA
>ML820597.1:56719-67544 GCA_009831015.1 Picea engelmannii
TTCAAACTTGTTCTCTCACAAAGGTGAGAAGTTGTGATGATAAAATGAAATTTGAAGGCCCTCTATTTATATGAGGCATTGCAAACCAATTTTCCCACTTCAATTTGTCAACAACAAAACATAAGAGGGTCGACCCCTCTAATTTATCTTTCATTAATTCAAAATATAAAATTTACATAAACATAGCCCTAATAAGGTGACGCCATGCCCTGGAAGGGTGATGTATGGCCCATAAGTGTGACATCAAGGATGAAATGGTGGAAAGTTGGGTATCCAAAGGCCATGTGTCATGTCCTCAAGTGCCAAATTTCCATGCTATGTTCTCTTCTTGTCAAATCACCGCATGCTTCCATCCCATGCTTCAAACCCTATCCCTCTAGGATGAAGTCAAGGGCTAGGAGGTGACATCCTAGGCCTCCAAAGGAAAAAATCCAAGTGGATAAGGGTGTGGCATCATCCTCTAGTGATGTCGAGGTTCCTCCAAAGGTGACATCATGTATCCTCTAGATGCAACATTCATCATCCTTTGTCTTCCTCATGTGGAGTCCAATGTACAACCTATGCATCAAACATGTGCATCAACCCCCCTTTTCAAACTAAAAAAATTCTCAAAGACCTTATAAGTTTTATCTAATTTAGGTATGGGAGGTGTGTCATGGTGCCCTATTGAGTAAGCCAATCCCCAAGTCAAGGGATGTTTCCCAGGAGGACCCTATCTAGATCATGTGATGAGTATGAGGTGGATTGGGGAAAAACTTTTGGGCATGGGGTTATTGACATATCAAGGGTTCATATTGTCTCATTTATGGGTGCCTTTGTGGAGGGTGTGATATGTCCTTCGTTTACAGTGCAACATTTTTCCAAACCCTTGCCTTTAATTTATTATAGTCTGAACATTGAGTACTATGTGAAATGGAAAGTAAAGAGTACCAAAATTCCACTTGCAGTTAGAAATACACAAAATGCCATATGCAATGGAAATTAAGAGACACCACAAAATGTATTTCCCCAACAAGTGGGATATTTATTAATTATATGTTTTAGAAGGTCCTTGATTCTTATGGAGTAACATTTAATTTCTCTCAAGACCTTAGGGAAACCATCTAGAAGAGTAGTTATGAGAAGGAATGGTACAATGACCCTTCAAGGAACCACCCAGTAGAAACCCTTTTCCCAAGGGTGACCTACTTACTAGGAAACCATGCCACCCACCAAGGTGAAACTAGGAAAAATGTATAATCTTTGAGAAAATGATCGATAATTAAGAAAGGATTATTTGCAACATGTTTAAATGGTTCAAATATTAAAATGACACTTACCATGAGATTTTACTTGTTACCTCATGAAGCAAGACCTATTATCTTCTCGGAGCCATACTGATGTAGTGGATGATGCTATGTGGTAAAGTAGAGGGGCTCTGTAGGATTTTATTGTCAATATGACTCTCGACACTCCATGTATGCTACCCGTGGGCCTCAAGACATGATATACTTAGTTACCCCTAGACTGAGGGGGTAACAAAGATTATTATTAAAGATAAGTTTCTTATTCCAGTTGTGGACAAACTATTGGATGAGCTTCATAGTGCTAAGAATCTCTCCAAGATTGATCTAAAATCAAGAAATTACCATATAATCATATGAGAATAAGACATTCCCAAAACCAATTTTTATACCCATGAAGGCCTATATGAATTCCAAGCCTTTCCCTTTGGACTATCAAACACCCTAGCTACCTTTCAAGAAATTATGAACAACTTATTATGTCCATAATTACAAAAGTTTGTGCTTGTGTCTTTGATGATATACTAGTTTACAACAAAATTTGTATCTTGTACTTGAAGCATGTGGAGACAGTGTTGAAACTATTAGAAGAAAATAAATTCTATGCAAACAAATCAAATGCAAGTTTCAAAGGGAAGAGGTAGAATTTTTGGGCCATGACGTATCAACAAAAGTAGTTAAGGTAGACCCAAAGAATATTGTGGTGATTAATAATTGGCCTAATCCAAAAATGATCACATCATTACGAGGACTCTTGGTCTAATAGAATATTATAGAATCTTTGTAAAAAACAATATGGAGATCATTGCTCCACTAACAACATTCTTGAAGAAGGATGCCTTCAGATGGGATGATGTAGCTAAAGCTTGTTTTAATAGGATGAAGGCCATACTGATGAACACTCATTTTTTGACAACCCTAGACTTCATGAAACCTTTTTGATCAAATATGATGCATCAAGAACACAAATAGGAGTTGTTATTATGAAATAAAACACCCCATTTCCTTTGAATGTCAAAGGTTAAACCTGAGAGAGTAAACAAAATCTATTTATGACAAGGAAATTGTTGGGTATGTGTTATATTATTTGCACGAGTAGTAGTGTCTGAGTTGCGTCGTGCACGTAGGGGGGTTTGAGGGGGGCCCTCTAGGCCCCCCCATTGGGCAGTGTAGGGGTTTGGCATCTTTTCAGCTAAAGGCATTTGTTTTATCCATTGAACCTTTGTCTGTTCACTGTCTGCTCCTGCTTCTTCAGCTCTATAAGGGTACAAATATGAGATGTTGAATATCGATGAAATTACGATCCCATCAGGTAATTCGATCTCATATGCATTTGCCCCAAATTTCTTCATGACTCTGCATGGTCCAATCTTTTTCATTTTTATCTTGTTGTATGTTCCCCTTGGGAACCTTTATTTCCTCAAATGTGCAAGAATCAGATCACCAACTTCAAACTAAAGTTCTCGCTTATGTTGATCTTCTCTGCGCTTGTATTCTTGACTCGAATTCTGCAATTGCTCCTTAATTTGGGTGTGAATCTCCTTCATCACTTCTGCAAAGTCCTCTGCACTAGCACTCCTGAATTCATTTTGTTCTGAATCCTTCAATTCAGAAACTCCTCTTGGCTGCATTCCATACATAATTTGGAATGGACTCTGCCCTGTGCTCTTATTGATTGAATCATTGTAAGCAAATTCTGCCTATGGTAGAATATGATCCCACTGACTGTGGTGTTCAGTGACTAGGCTCCTCAATAAATCTCTCAAGCTCCTGTTCACAACTTCTGTCTGTCCATTCTTCTGAGGATGATAAGATGAGCTAAATGACAAATTTGTCCCTAGATTCTTCCATAAAGTCCTCCAGAAATGTCCAACAAACTTAGTATCCCGATCAAACACAATACTCCTTGGAAAGCCGTGAATTCTGACAACTTCCTTGAAAAACAGGTTCTCAATATGAGTTGCGTCACTGGTTTTCTGGCATGGTATAAAATGTGCCATTTTTGAAAATCTGTCTACCACCACAAAGATTGAATCAAATCCTCTTTTCATTCTTGGCATCCCCAATATAAAATCCATGCTTATGGCATCCCACGGCCTCTCAGGTATGGGTAATGGATAGTATAACCCTGTATTCTTCCTTTTCCCTTTTGTGTGCTGACAAATTCTACATCTGTCCACAAATATTTTGACATCTGTCCTCATTCCTGGCCAAAATATGAGCCATTCAATTTCAAGAACATTTTGTCATGACCAAAATGTCCGGCCAATCCTCCACTGTGTTTTTCTTTCAACAGATTCTCCCTCATGGAGCATTTTGGAATACATAACTGATTTCCCCTGAATAATAATCCATCTTGGATCATATATTCGGTCCATTGGCTTCTGTACCTGAGAATTGGATTCTCAGACGCTTCATATGCCTCTTTAAAGTCTGGATCGTCTCTATACATTTCTTTGAGATTATCAAAACCCAATGTTTTGACTCTGAACTCCTGCATAAGCAAACATTTCCTGCTCAAAGCATCAACAACTTTGTTAGCAGTACCAGAAATATGTTTAATTACAAAAGTAAAATTTTGCATATATTCAACCCATTTTGCATGCTTTTGGTTCAACTTCTCCTATTGAGCCATGAATTGCAAAGCATGATTGTCGTTGTACAAAACAAACTCTTTAGGAACCAAATAATGTCTCCATTTCTTCAGCACTTGTATGACTGCATAAAATTCCTTGTCATATGTGGAGTACTTAATCTTCACTTCATTCAGTTTCTCACTGAAGTATGTGATTGGTCTATCATCTTGGCTCAAGACTGCTCCAATTGCAAACCCACTTGCGTCACATTTGACCTGAAATGTCTTACTGAAATCTGGCATCACCAGAATTGGTTGTTCAGTAATCTTTTTCTTCAGCAAGTTGAAACTCTTCTCTGCTTCCTCTATCCAATGAAAAGATTTGTGTCTTTTCTTCACCGTGTCCATCATTGGTGCGCTAATCCCACTAAAATTTTGGATGGATTTCCTGTAGAAACTAGCTAATCCATGGAAGCTTCAAACCTCAAATACACTTTTTGGCGATGGCCAATTTTTAATTGCATCCACCTTTTCCGGATCCATCTTTAACTCATCTGCAGAGATAACAAAACCCAAATAAATGAGTTATGTCCTCATAAATGATGATTTCTTCACATTTATTAGCAACTTCTCTTGCTGCAATCTCCTCATTACTATAGCTAAATGATTTAAGTGCTATGCTTCAGTTTTGCTGAAAATTAATATATCATCAAGATATACAATGACGAATTTCCCTATGAAATCCTTCAGGATTTCATTTATCAATCTCATAAAAGTACTGGGCACGTTTGTTAAGCCAAGCGACATAACAATCCATTCATACAACCCTTCATTTGTCTTGAATGTTGTCTTCCATTCATCACCTTCTCTCATTCGGATTTGATGATATCCGCTTTTCAAATCAATCTTTGAAAAAAAAAATTGCTCCACTCAAGCAATCCATCAAATCATCCATCCTTGGCAAAAGAAATCTATATTTGATGGTAATCTTGTTGATCTCCCTTGAGTCTGTACACATCCTCCAGCCTCCATCTTTCTTTGGGCTAAGCACTGTTGGAACAACGCATGGACTCAAGCTTTCTCGAATCAACCCTTTGTCCATTAAGTCTTGGACTTGTCTCTTGACCTCTTCATTCTCCTGTGGCGTCAATCTGTATGCTTCTTTGTTTGGTAAACTAGATCCAGGTATAAGATTGATGTTATGAATTATACTTCTCATCGGTGACAACGAACGAGGTAATTCATCCACTACTATATCAACAAACTCTTCCAGTAGCTGCTGGATTTCCTCTGGTAAATCATCCACTCTTGTACTGGTCAAAACAATTTTAGGCTTCCTGAACACAATGAATTGTGTATCTTCCTTCTTCTTAACCTCCTTAAGAAGTTCCTTCCCACTCATGAGAAGTACAGTGTTGCTCGTCTCTAGTTTCACTTCTTTATCCTTAATCGAAAGCAACATGTGAGTTCTCCCATTCTTCTCCAGGGTGTATGTGTTCTTTCTCCCATCATGAACTACATTCCTATCATATTCCCATGGTATACCTAGCAATAGATGACAAACATCCATGGGAATGACATCACATAATATTTCATCCTTATATCGTCCTATTTTAAGTTCAACTAAACATTGTTTAGTGGCATTTACCTGATGTCCTTTTTGTATCCACGAAACTCTGTATGGGCTTGGATGTACAATAGTCTCTAGCTCCAAATTTTCTACCATCTTTGTAGAAACGAGATTGTCTGTGCTACCACTGTCCACGACAACTTTTCATACCCTGTCTTTGGTCTTGCAAGCAGTCTGAAAAAGTCTGTTCCTTTGGGCTGGGTTCTCTACCTCTTTCTTTGGCTTCAAGAGAACTTTTCTCATCATCAATGATCTTCCACCCTCAACATATTCTGCCTCAACATTCCATCCTTGTGCTTCAGAAATGTGAGTTTCACCTCCTTCTTTCTTTTTGTCTAGACATTCATAGGATTTGTGTCCATTTTTTCCGTAGGTACAACATTTTATTTCTCCACCTCTGCCTCTTCCTCTTCCTCTGGTTCGATGAAAAGTATTCCTATCAGCATACTGTCCCCTCTGTGAGATTCCTCCTCTCTCATGCTAAGTTTGAGGTTTCTTCCCCTCTTCTTGAGGTTTCTGATTCTTGTCTTGGGCAATTGGTTTGCCTCTAGCTTGACTTCTTCCTCGACCTCTTTGACCTTGCTTTCGGCTTAGTTTTTCTTCAGATTTCAGAGCCATCTGATAAGCATCTTCTACAGTCTGAATGATCATCATGCTTATCTCATCTTGGATGTCATATCTCAGACCATTCATATACCTGGAAACCTTTTCATCATCGCTCTCCCGATGACCTGCTCTGATGTTTAATTTGTAGAATTCTTTAGTGTATTCCTTTATTGACATCATCTTCTATCTCAAGTTCTGCATCCTCCGAAACATAGTGATTTGATAATCCTTGGGGATGAATTTTGCTTTCATCTTCGCAACCATTCTATCCCAACTCTTGATTTTCCGCTTGCCTTTGCAGCGTCTATCGGCCTGCAGTTCATCCCACCATAATGCTACATGCCCTTTAAGTCTTGTGACAACATGTTTGACCTTCTTGTCTTCCTCGACATCCTCATAGTCAAAGTATTTATCCAGATCTCTAATCCAGTCTAGAATCTCTTCAACATCCAGGTTCCCTTCATACACGGGAATCTCCATTTTTACCCTGGAACCTATCCTCGCAACAACCATGAATAAGCGTTCATCTACAACATCTTCGACTGCGACTTCTTCTCCATGTCTAGATTCATTTTCACTGTCAGTCTCATTGATATCCCAAGTTTTGACTGTGTGTCTCTGTGCTATCTCCATGGCATCAAGTCTGGCATGTAGCTCATGCATTTCCCTTTCCACTATTAGATCAGGCATTGGTCTGTCTCTTCTTCTTGGTGGCATGGCTGAGAAATTTCTCTTTTCTCAACTACAAAAAGTAAAGAAATTGTTCTGGGCTCTGATACCAAACTTGACGCAGACCCCCAACCAGCAGGTCGAGATCCGCACACAAGATTGTTCAAATCTCCCTTTCTGAGATGAAGTGGCTCTTTTGGATCCCTATCAGAACCTTCAACTAATTGATCCATAGGTCCTTATGAGATGAGACTGCGTGGAAAAACACCAGGCACCAACTCAATCCCCTTGGGCCAAAATAACATCATGCCCTTTTTCTAAATTCAGGATTTCGGGGATCGCGACTTCGCGATACGTGTCGTCGAGTTCCCGGCCTTCCAAATGCTGAAACCTGAAATGATGAATCTCCGAAATGTCGCCACGTCCTCCTCTTGCACACCTTATCGCGTTTCACAATTTCAGGAATCTCAGAAGAACGAATCCCTTACCTCTCGTCTTCCCGAATGTCAAAATGTCGAATTTCAACACGCTATCAAATGTTGGCCCCACAACAAAACTTTCTGCCTTTTCAGAATTTCGCACTTCATGATTTCGTGACTCTTGATGCCAAGATATCGGTTCTCCAACACACGAAACCTCGAAAATAGTCAACAGAGTTTGAATCCACCTGGAAACAAGTGCGCCACTTGTCACTTCACCATCCTCTAGTTCTGACGCGAATTCTTCTGCCCCTTCAAACCTCCGAACTCTGAAATGAGAGTTCACGAGTGATCTGATGGCCCTCGTTGGCTTGGATCCAATGTTCCTATTTCTCCTAAACTTATGCTTTGAAAACACTCACCGTAACTCCCCTTACTCCTTTGCAAGATCTAACAGCCCTCGGGACTTCGCGAGTTCTCCATGGAGAATTCTAACCGTCCGTTCCTTCCTTAACAACTTTTGTGAAATGAACCAAGGTTCTTCCATTGGAACTTAACTTCTGTTGGATGACTTTGACCTTCATATTCCTTTGAATACTTCGAAGGTGTCAACCCTCCTGAGCTTCCTCTAGTAACTTCAAGTCTCGCAATAATTCCTACACGCACTCCTTGTGGCAATCTATCAAATACTTCTGGGTATTTGAACTCATGACTCTGTGCACTTCCTCTGCAACAACATTCCTTCAAGTCTTCTCTTGGTTGATAAGTTTTGAACTTTCAACCAGCCTGCACACACCTTGCACAGCTTTTGTGCTTCGCCTTCACTTATGTGGAAATGATAACAACGATATCTCTCCTGAGCTTTCATAGATAAACTCTAAACCTTGTCGACGCACTCCTTGTGGATGATTTCACTGCACTCCTTGTAGGAACTTCTCTTACTTAGGAAGGGAAACAATTGAAACACATTCTCTCTCTCTCAGACTTCAACATTCAACATGAAATCATACATTCACACAGTATTAAAGCAAATGCATAGCAGAGAGAGTAAACAACCATAAGCATATCATTCAACATGTACACACAGAAAGCATCATAACACCATGAGTCCGAGTCAAAGCTCTTTATATTAATTCAGAACATCTGTACATGGGTTCTTCTCTTACAACTTCCTGCTACAACTCTCTCTTCTGTGCTCTATGCTTACAATTGATTGATAATTATACAATGATACCAGATGAGGGTGTCTATAGTTGGTTTTCCCTCCTACTTCCTAAACTGTCTAATCTGCATTCAAACCTACCTACTTTCATTAATTATTCATAAATGCCTCTACTCACTACAAATGAGAGCGAATCACTCATGATTTGTTTACAATATGTAGGTATGCCTTCTCTTAACTATTACATTAATATTTGTGCATTTAAACTTTCAAAAGCACTTTCAACATGTGCAAAATGCGTTGGCGTTTGTCCCAGCTGTCTTCCGTCTCCACACTCGCTTGCTGTTGGTGATGCTCCTGCATCACATGACCTTATCCACTTGCTTCTACTGTGTGAAGAGGTCAGTCGCGGAGACCCTGGATGTGGTTGTGATATTTTCTCATTCTGAGAGCGAATCACAAAGAAGACAAACTTCCCTATCCGAGAGATGACATTCCTACATTGCTTGACAAAGATCAAGGAAATAGCACTAGGTAGGAATGCCTCAGGTATCCTGTACAATTTCTTGTTCAAAGTAATAATAACAATATGAGGCTTAGACTCATATACAACATGATATTTCCATAAATATGGTTGGCCCAAAAGAACATTACAAACTTTGAGAGGAGAAACATCACACAATACATCGTCTTTGAAGGGCTTGATGTCATATGACAGGGGACATTATTGGCTGACATAGATGTCGCTTCCTTGGCATAGCCATTTGATGGTGTAGGGTTGCGGGTGTGGCGTTGTCGGCAAGGCGAGTCACTTGAAAACCTATGCTGAGATGAGGTTCTTATGGCTACCGCTATCAAAGATGAAGTTCAGTAGGGTACCCTTCACTCACATATGTGAATGAAAAAGGAAATCGCCTTCCTCTGGCTTGTCTGGTTCATCGGGCTGGACCTTGGTGGTAGAAACGGTAGCACTAAATTCTACGTCAATGATTTGTCTCCCCCTTTCTAGTTTTGACTTAGATTCCAAACCTGCATCTGATTCATAGGATTTCACCTCAGCCACCAGCGACTGCTTTGAGAAAAAATCAACCGTGTTGTGTCAGGGGCTCTTATGGAAGTCACACCACTTCCCAATATCTTTATTTTTCTTTTTGGTGTCCTTCTTTGCTTGCAGCCTAGACTAGTTGTCCTGATGATGTCCATATTGTCTTTGTCCCTTGTTCTACGGGTTGGGGCTGCCCTTTCCTAGCTTTTGTTGTGAGGAGTTCCTAGGCCCAAATTTCTGTGTCATTTGTTTGAGCTTCTTCTCTATTTTGATGACATATCGGTAGGTTGCGCCCAAGGATAAGATGTGAAGAAAATCCATTTTGGTCTGTATGTATCTATGCATACCACTGTGATACTTGAGAACCAGATGTCACTCATAATATTTAATACCCGACTTGGTGCGCAAGGTATGGAAGATATTTGTGAAATCAGACACTCCTTGGTCTCTTTCCTGTTGTAGTGTGGTCCATTTTGTGTACAGGTTGTCATAACTTCCAATAGAATAGTAGTGTTCCTTAATAACATCCCTGAAGGATTCCCGGGTGACCTCAATTGTAAATAATGAGGGTTCCTCTGTTTCCTTTTTCTCATAGAAATTTTCCCACCAATCCTTGACATGGGGAATGACTTTGAGGAGTGAAAAAGTAATCTTTTCTCTATTCGATAAGTTATGGACATAGAAATACCCTTCTAACAGATTCAAACATTTGTCTACATCATCTGCGTCTATCTGACCTTCAAATATAGGAATATTGAAGTTGATTTGTACCTTGAAGGGGGCGACACCTCTGTTTGAGGAAGATGCATCGCTTATTAGTAGTCGCCGAAGGATTTGTGCAAAACTATCCATCATCTTGTTCCTCTCTTGTGTAACGGCTTCCTCGAGCAACATTTTGAAGGGATCTCTTGTCCCGTCATCTTTCTTTTCTCCCACCATGAGAGGTCGTTTGGGCGTGCGAGATATTTTTTCCTCTAGAAAAACAAGCTCGAGACGCAATTCTTTGTACCTTGACCTCGTTGGGGACATGCATTAAGAATGAAAAGGAGTAGACTGCTTTGATACCACTGATCCAGATTTTATGAGCATAACAAAATGAATACAGATTATTATCAAAAGATTCTTAACATAGAGTAACATATATATAGTAAATTTGGTTTCTATTCAATAAGGAAATAAGATGAAACTGTAAAATGCAACATAAAACAAGCTTGCTATAATGGTGGCAGCTTATCTCTGAGAAGAGATGTGATGGATGCACTCATTCACAAGAAGATGATTAAAATGAGGCTTTGAAGGCCTTTTTACAATAAACAGGAATGTCAAAAACCCTAGACATCCAAAAACCTAACCCTAGGAGATGAAGTGCCAAAAGTCATGTGGGCCCTATTTGGGTAAGCTAGTACATCAACTTCTCGGGGTCATTACTTTTGCAT